>SCLH01000543.1:14463-59824 GCA_004367855.1 Oikopleura vanhoeffeni | reverse complement strand
TACAAAAATTGGTTCAAATCCGACAATTGTTTTCGATTTTTTGAAGAAAAAATAATAATTAAAAAATTTCAGAAATCTGAGAAAATAGATATAATAAGTTGGTCCAAAAGACCAGTTTCTTTATTTTATTATTAACAAAATATTTTGAAAATTTCGACTTAAAATCCAGTAAAAAGTGACCACGAAGCCCCGTAATCAATATTACAACTCGTATAAAAATTTCATCAAGATTCAATCGAAATATTCGATATTTCGTTTCTGTAGAATATATGATTCAGAATATAATATACATTGGAATGGTCATTTATACACCAGCTGTATCACTAGAAATTGTCACAGGAATGTTTTAACAGTTTTTGTTTAAATATTTGATTATTACAAAACGGAATTGTGTCGTTTCAAGTTTAGTTTACGTTTTATTTGTTCTTATTTGTAACTTAATTTGTTTATGTTGCAGTGCAGTGTTTACATAAATAAACATGTACTAGTTGTAGTAGTTGGCGACAAAAACAGGCACGCGAAACACTCGCTTTTCATGAAAATATACAGGTTGTATTTTCGATTTTGAAGCGTTTTGCCGTCTGACTGATTTTTACGTTGATTTTCACTTAAATATTTATAGAATTATTCAGTTAGACGGCAAAGCGCCTCAAAATTTAAGATACACCCTGACGTCGTTTTTTTTACTTACACCTCTTTTTTTTAATTGAATAGATTGAAAAACTAGTTGAATGATGGCTAATTCGAGAGCTGGTGTTTGAAACTAATTTTTTTTTCTGGAATTTGGACCAGTATCATTACCGGTTACCAGTAATATCCGGTTCAAACAAAGAATAATCGGTTTCCGGGAAACTATAAGACTTACGAACTTGATTTTAGTATGAGGAGACTTGAAATTTTCTGGCGAATATTTTCTGGGGTCAAATTACGAAATGACTCATTTGGGGTCATGTTACATATCATTCAATAGAGAATTTTTTTGTGAATTTTAATCTGCAAGAAAAGAATTCAACAGTGTAATATGACCCCAGAATCACCAGAACAAGGTTTATGGCAAATCATCAGTTGCATCATTAAACTTCATCATCATCATTCAACTTCCTCCTATGTCTAGTTTTCAATCTATTTAATGCAAAAAAAAGGTGTAAGTAAAAAAAACAACGTCCCTGTATTGAAAAAGTGCTGTAAAATAAAAGAGCTGTTTACAATAGATATTATGTATAATTTGTTGACCTGACTGATCATACATTTAATTATTCATTCGATTTATTTTGTAGTGCTGCGCGCTCAAAAAAGAATTATTTATGAAAATCGGTTAAAACCCTCGCAACAGGATTAGGGCGCTGGGAGGCAGTTTGGTTAACTGGTGTTATTTGCATATTTTACACTAGTATAGGAGGATTAAAAGCGGTAGTTTGGACAGATTGTTTTCAAATTTGTATCATGCTCGCAGGATTTCTAGCCTTCATCATCAAAGGGGCTGTGGATTTTGGTATGAGGCAGGAATTTTGAAATTTTTCACAAATCATAGAAATTGGTATAATTCAATTATAATGAAAATATTTTTTTGGGACTCGGACTTTGTCATCGATAATCACACTGATGATATATCATGCCTGAGATTTATTTATTAAAAATTGGCAAGTAAAAACTAAGTGTAAGATATTTTATGATAAAATAAAATTAAGTCGAATAAAATCTTTTTTGATCAATTACTATTTAACTTGATGCTTCAACTCATAGGCTTTATTTTTTGTATTTGATTGCTTTAAAGCCTATTTTTGAACAAAAATGACATTTTAATTTTGACCTTCTTTTCAAGTGAGATTTTTGAGACTTATCGGGCCACCGATCGAAATGTTTGGAATGATTTTTCGGTTGATCTTCGTGTACGGCATACGTTCTGGTCAATTGTCATAGGCGGAGTTGTTGGACAATGGGGCAATGCATTTTGCACTTCACAGTCGATGGTGCAAAGGGTTTTAGCTTGTAAAGATCATAAAAATGTAAATAATGTGTTCATGATTAAGATATTCATGAAATTTGATGTTAAGTGCAAATAAATCTTGTTTAATCAATTATTATTTATAATTTTGGTTTTTTCTAATTTTCGGAAATTTCTGTAAAATTCAATTCTTGTTTTTCAAGTATCATCGAATTCGGAAGCTGGAAATCCCGTTAACGGTGTTCGGTCTTCAAAAAGTATGCTCTATTAAATTCTGTATAAGTGATTAACAATTACCGTATTTTGTTTCTTATCGGATGAAGAGTGAAACCAATAAATAAATAAATATTCAATAATAAAACATTATAAATTTATGTATATTTCAATTAACAAGTTTGAATAAATATAACATTTAGATGCGAATTGCAATATACACTGCGTGGAGTCTTGGTGCTACAATATTATTACTCGCAGCAGGAGTCGGTATGGTCCTTTATAAATATTATGATGCGGGATATATATAATATTGGTTGATTCCAAATTCAATGACGTCGAAAAAAAATGATGGCTTCTATTTTGGAATTTTTGTTATGAAAATGACCGCCGTGGCTGGAACATTCAGAAAAAATAAAAACATTTTGAAAATTCGTTCTTATAACAGAGTTTTTTAAGAAAAGGTTTTTTTAGGCTATTGGACCTGTTGTTTTTCGTGTAACATAGCACAGAGCTGAAATACACTCATTTTCAAGCTGAGGTTTGTATTGATGAGAGAAGAAAAAATTCAACCGGATACAACGATACGATATCCGTCGATACCGGATATCTCCAGGACCTGTAAGTTAAAAAGGTCATTGAAAATCTTGTAATTGCAATGAAGCAGTCAATTTGATGACGATGTCGCTGGTTATTATGTCAAAATACTCATCAAAGCTGACTTCTATAATTCATGTCTTTTAACCGATCAAAAGTCTTGTAAAGGACTCAGAATGAGTGTTGTTCTCATGTGTCAACTTTTAAAATATAGGTTCTAAGGACTCAAATTGCAGCGCAAAAAAACCGCAAAATAATTTGAACCGTTTTCAAAAAAATTATACACTTTATGCTAATTTTGACCTTCAGAACGCCGATTTGAGTTTTTCTTCATATTTCATAAAAATTATCACACTCACCATTTCGTCATTTCATGATGAAAATAAAGCAAAGTACCCTCAAATTAAACGTTGACATAAATCTATGGAGGAAAAAAAATTGACGTTTAAGAAAAAAATAAGACACTTTCTGCGAATGTTGACCTTCAAAACGCGGAATAAAGTTTTTTTCATATTTCGCAGTTTTTACTCTACTTATAATTATTGTTGGTTTATTTGCAGTCATGGTAACACCGGCTACAAGATATTTTCATCGTTTTTAATAACTGAAATACTTTGCAAACCTGTTTTGAACAGCCTTGAACTTTTGCTGAAATTTTGAATAGCTAATGCACATTTTGTTCTATACAGTTCTAGATGCGTTTTTTTGATTTTTATAAAATAAGTTTAACAGATGTTATTCCTCTTCTTCCATCCATAATAAAGCTTCAATTTTCAAATTCATTCTAAATTAGTAGACAAAATTCAGAGTTTTTTTTAAAGTGAATTATAGTTATAACACTCCCCATTTCGTCATTTCTTGATGAAATTAAACAAAAATCTATGGAGGACGAAAAGTTTAAAAAATTTACCAATCAGACAGTCACATGATCAAAAAAATCAAAAAGCCCTTGAAAATCATTTTTTTAAGTTCTTACACCCACCATTTCGTCATTTCATGATGAAAATGAACCAAGGTACCCTCAAATTGACCGTTGCACATAAATCTATGGTGAATTTTTTTTAGGAAAATTGACCAATCAGACAGTCACAAGATCAAAAAATCTTAAAGCCCTTGAAAACAACTATTTAAGTTGTTACACCCACCATTTCGTCATTTCAAAATGAAAATAAATCAAAATACGCTCAAATTGACCGTGGGACATAAATCTTTAGAGAAAAAAATAAAAATAAATTTGATCAATCAGACAGTGACAGGATCAAAAAAATTTTAAAAACTACTTTTTAAGTTGTTACACCCATCATTTTGTCTCTTCGTGATGAAAATTGACAAAAGTACTCTCAAATTGACCATTACACAGTAAATCATATGGGGGTAAAAATTAAAATAAAATTGGACTTTTATATGAAAATTTTTGAAACTCTACTCTTAGCATAGAATAATTAGTAAAAAGTCAGTCAAGTTTGCCACAAGTAAACTTATTAAAGAATTTTGAGTCTGACCAAGCCAGCTTATCATTCGATATTTGTGCGTCAGAAATGTTTGCTCGGAAAACAATTCATGTTCCAGATATACCCGGCATGGCTGGACATTTTATATGGGTTGCTTTACATATCCTCGAAATCAAAGTAAAAATTTTTGATTCCGTCATTGGAACAGGTTTTATATACTTGCCTGATGTTGAATTAATGACGGAAATTTTAGCGGAAATCCAACTGAGAGAGAAAGTGGATAACAAGGAAATTTTAATTAATTTGATTCATCCGAAACAACAAAAAGAAAATGATTGTCGTCCGCTGACCAACATTTACGGCGAAATGTTTTATTTGAAGAAAGAAAAATTTATCGAAAATTTAGAGTACAAGGATGTGACTCTTAAACTACGTGTTTATCATAAAAATTGCATGATGGATGAAGTCTTCATCCCAAGACTTGATATTTCAATCCGACCATCATTATTCCAGTCAACTCCCCGAAATTCAAGACAAGGAAGAATCCATGACGAATATAGTTTGAAAATTAAGTTTGAAAATTAAGAATTTGAAAATGTGACTAAACCAATAAATAAATAAAAATTTCATAAATGGGTTGTCTTGATTTATTTTTGATTGAAATTTATTTAAATAAAGCTTGGTAATGTGTGACTTTCTCATAGGTTGAAATTTTTTATTTTTTAAGGTTGATTAAAGTCTTGCAGTTTATTTGACGCTATTTTGGACAGTTTTTTCAATAAATATGAAAATAATTTTTAGAAATAAGTTAAAAAAAGGTTTCTGGGCTTTTTGAACGTTTTCATCCTGCGACTGTCTGATTGGTTTTAATTTGTTTTCATTATTTTTTTCGCACAAGATTTTTATTGAACAATCAATTTAAGCGTATTAAAGTCACTTTTTGTCATGAAATAATCAAATGGTGGGAATAACAACTTTTCAAGTTATTTTTGTTTGTTTCTCAAACTTTTTGGTCCTGCAACTGTCTGATTGGTCCAATTTTTTTAATTTTAAAACACCATAGATATATGTTTCACGATCAATTGGAGAGTACTTTTGTCAATTTTCATCGCGAAATGACAAAATGATGGGTGTAACAACTTAAAAAGTTTTTTTCAAGAGTTTTTAGATTTTTTTGAACCTGTCACTGTCTGATTGGTCAAATTTATTTTCAATTTTTTCCCTAGTCTATAGGCTATCGATTTATGTTCAACGGTCAATTTGAGCGTCCTTTGATTTATTTTCATTATGAAATGACGAAATGGTGGGTGTAATAACTTTTATAAGAGTAAAAACTGCGAAATATAAAGAAAAACTAAAATCGGTTAATTTGAGGGTACTTTGGTTTATTTACATCATAAAATAACGAAATGGTGGGTATAATAAGTTTTATTAGAGTAAAAACTGCGAAATATAAAGAAAAGCTCAAATCGGCGTTCTGAAGGTCAAAATTTGCAAAAAGTGTCTAATTTTTTTTGACAACGGTTTCAAATTATTTACATTTTTTTTGCTCTGAAATTTGAGTCCCTAGGGCCTTTATTCAAAAAGTTGACACGTAAGAACAACACTCATTCTGAGTCCTTTACAAGATTTTTGATCGGTTAAAAGACATGAATTATAAAGCTCAGCTTTGATGAGTATTTTGGCATGATAAACAGCCACATCGTCATCAAATTGACAGCTCTATTGCAATTACAAGATTTTAAATGACCTTTTCAACTTACAGGTCCTGGAGATATCCGGTATCGTTAAATCCAGTTAAAAAAATTTTCCCGCCATCAATACGAACCTCAGCTTTAAGGGAGTGGATGTCGCAGATTTTGACAGTTAACAAGCTATTTTTGGATAAACTAGCAGAGTTGATATCCCAAAAACTTCTGCATCTTTCAGAACAACTCTTCACGGTGATTTGTAACTTAACAGTAATCTAATACGATCTCACCTACGCCTACACCTACGTTATTAAAAAGCCTTATATAAAAATACTAAGAATGAATTTTCTCCTTCAATTTTCACCATTTTGCATTATTTTTTTCAGTCAGGCTACAAAGAAGCCTCACACATAATGCAATATTTTCCCTCACTCGGAAATTCGCTTTTGGCGGCCAAAAAAACCAAAAAACGAAAACAAAAATGTTTGATTTATTTATGATTTCAACTGAAAGTGCGCTAATTTGTTTTCTTTTGACGCTACCGAGTTTAAAATTGCACCAAAATCTTTAAAAGTGTTTGTATTGTAAGGAAAAATTATTTTGAAGCATTTTTTCTGGATTCTTAATTTTGTCGAAAATTTAGGCTCAAAATGAAAAGTTGACATGGCCCCCAAGAGACGCCGAATCAAAATTTCTAAAAAAATTCTCTAATGGATTGTCGAACAAGTCTTGTGCTTTCAGATGCAGTATGAGTCGAAACTGTTTCTTCTAAACTGGTGGAGGAGATATATATTGGCTGAGCCTCCTGAACTGACCATTTCAAACAATTTGGCTACAAACGAACAGTTGACATGGCCCTCAAGTGACGCCGAAGCACAATTTAAAAACAAACTCTTTAATGCATTGTCAAACAAGTCTTGTGCTCTCAGATGCAGTGTGAGTCGATACTATATCTCTCAAACTGGTGGAGGAGATACCTTTTGCCTGAGCCTCTCAAACTAACAATTTCAAAAACATTTTTTTTTCGCATTTTTGTCCGCTGAAAGCAAAATTTAAAAACAAAAGGGATTTTTCATTGTTTGTAAGGCTTTTCCGGAGCCTGACACAAAAAAATAATAAAAAATGGTGAAAGTTGAAGGAGAAGATACAAACTGCGTGTTTTTAAGAAGCTTTTTAAAAGCGTAGGTGGGATTGTATCAGATTACTGTTATATTTGAAATTACCGCGAAGGTTGGTTTTGTTAGTCACAAATGTTTTTGGAATATCTTTTATGCTAGTTTGACGGGAAATGGTCTCGGAAGAGGCTCAAATTTGCGACACCCAGGCTCTTAAGATGAACCTATTTTTAGCTCTGTGCTTTGTCACACAAAATAAAACAGGTCCAATAGCCTAAAACTACCTTTTCTTTAACACTCTGTCCTTAGAGCGAATTTTGAAAATGTTTTTATTTTTCCTTGATGTCCCAGCCACGGCGGTCATTTTGATACCACAAATTCCAAAATCGAAGCCATCATTTTTTTTTGGACGTTATCGAATTAAGAATCAACCATTATACTAATTAGGGTTTGTGTGCGTTGTATGACAGACTGTCAAACAATGACTCATACTTGAAAATCTGGAAAAAATTTCCGAACAATTTTCGATTGAACTAACGAAAATAAGTAAATATGTTTTTTAACATTTTCGTATTAATTAAGAAAAAATTTAATATCCCTTCGTAAAATGCTGTGATCCTTATCTTGCAAATTGGGTAGATTCCAGAGATCAGTTATTACCGTACTTGGCTACTGATATTTTTGAATCTCTTCCTGGTATGGCTGGACTTTATGTAGCAGCAGCCTTCTCGGGAACTTTGAGTATGGTCAGCTCCGGAATCAATTCGATAACAACCTGTTTTATCACCGATTTTATTCGACTGAACGAAAAACACATATTTGGAAGAAAAAAACCAGATATTTTTTATATGTGGTTGGGGAAAATAATGACTGTTGTGTAGGCTTGCCAAGGATTTTTCAAGTTGCGAAAAGTCGGCTTTGTGCAATGTTGATTTTCTTAAAAATTCGACATAATACTGATTAGGGCATAATAAAAAAATCTAAATTTCAGACTTTGTACTACTTAGAATCTTCGACCAGTCATAAGCGGTCGAATTTTTCATGTGTTACAAATCATGATATTTTAATCGACGTGCCATGTTTATTTCCGTTACATTTATGTGATTGAAAAAATCCCCATTACAAAAGACAAGATAGTATTGTAAATTACAATTTGTAATGCCAAGAATACATATAGAAAAATTAAGGAAATCTTAGTGTATTTCAGTTATGACTAGGGTCGGACCGGGAGAACCAGGAGCCAAAGTAAAAACGATAGTGATGTTTAAAAACACTCCTGAGATGTATCAGCGCTGAAAACAATGACTCACTTAAACAACTTGAGCCACCTAGTGGTCAAAAAGTTGGTTTAGAAATAAGACTTTTCGACCTATTCCAATTTTATTGATCGATATTTCTTAATTATTATTCATAGTAAAAATTGCTACAAAATGAAAAAAATTGTTCGAAATATTATTGTTCAAGAAATTTAAGAAAAAATTGGATATTTAAAGTTCAAAAAATTAAAATATTTATTCGATAATTTCTTAAGTTTGAAAATACTACAGTTCAATTCAAATTTCGTTGTGAGTTAAAATTGATTTGTCTAAAAGCTTAACTTTTTTCCGGTTCGAACTCTAGTAATAACTCATATGTGATAAACATCTGACGTCTTAAAGGGCTATAAAATCTGATATTTCCAAATCGAAAGACCTTGCAAAATTATCAATATTAATACCTTCGGTATAACTTACGTATAACCGTATATATCATAAAATTATCTTACAAAATCCCCATTGTACAAAAAACTGGTTTTGAACAGCAATATATTTTCGAAATTTTCTTGTCTGGGTATTGTCACAGATTTTGATAAAATTTAAGAACTTTATGTTTTTTTTGAGAAATCCTTGGGCAGCCTTGTGTGGTGTTTGGATTACTTTGTATAGGTAACTAAATTCATTGTGATAAATTCCAACAAATCCAATTTAAGTTTTTTATCCGATCAGGTTCTTAAATAATCAAGCTTCAATGACAGTTATTTCGATAAAAATAGTTTTTTTGAAAATGCAAAATGTCACGACGGTCGGTTTTTGTCTAAAATTTATCAAATTGTCACTACGATATGTCGCAGTTAAGTTCTATCAAATGTTTTTAAATACGTTTCTTTAATCGTGTATTATTACTTAAACTTTTATATTTAAAATAACTAAAAAATGAATCGAAGTTTATATTTAAATACCGGTTTGAAAGCTTATTTTTAACATTATTTGGTAAAATTTATATTCAACATATTGAGCGTACGTACAATTGCATTTAAAAAACTGATATCAGACTTCTTATTTCGCAGGAAGCAAGTTTGGGAAATGATATAATTTGAAGATTTCGATGACAATGCGGCATCGTCGCTGCCTGACTCTATTTTTCTACCTTTTTCATAAATTATTTTTCACAAAGCAAGAACTACGCATTTAGTTGACGGATTAAGTTTTCGGGTGGTTTCGAATACAAAAAAGATCGAGAGAGAGCCGAGTCTTTTTTGATTCGCGTAAATAAACCATCTTTGAATGATAAATATAATCATGTAGCATTTGAACACTTCCAAATATAAGCTGTCCTGTGATTAATCAGCATTTTAAATGCAATTATTAAATCAAAAAAATTATTCGGCAATCCAAAATTAATAAAGTTCTAGACTTCGGTCAATTTGTGTTAAACTTGAAATTAATAATAAGTTTCTTAAATCTATGATTATGATAATTAATCGAAAGCTAAGAAAAATATGTTTTAAATTATGATTAAGTTTTAAACACAAGACTTTGGAATTCAACACGTGTTGTCAATGTCACTCTCCTGGAGATAATATGTCATTATGGCATTATGAAATGTCGGAATGACTGCTTATCTCCGCGATGTCCCGTAAAAGCGTTTTTCTCTTATCAACATTTTAAGGATCTGCTTACATTGCTTCAACACTTGGAGGAATCTTAGAAGCAGCAGTAGCAATAAACAGTATGTTCGGAGGCCCTACGTTAGCCGTTTTCATTCTCGGATTTTTCTTTCCCTGGTCAGAACCAATAGGCGTTACCATTGGATATATACTCGGTCTAGTAAATGGACTTTGGGTTTATGTTGGATCAACCCAATATCCACCTCTGCCAGAATTTACTAATGAACTACATACTGAAATAGTTGGTTGCGTAGGTTTGTACATTAAAATTGCAAAAAACTTGATTAAATTATAGTAAAAACTCATTATACATCTACGTTTCGATTTATTATCATTCTCAAGATTAAACAGAATATAAGCAAAATAAATTAACACTGAAACCGAAAAGGATCTAGAAAACTTGTTTATGGCAATTCTGTCAACTTCTTCTGAACCAGATGACAGTAACTTTGGATTGTAAATTGGGTGTCCAGACTGTTAACATTTGGGCTTTTGGGAACGACCCATCCGACATTGAGAGAAAACTTGGACAAAATAAAAATGATCAGATTTGGTCAAAACATTTGAGATTATTAAGTTTTTATAATGAGTTTTTAAACAAAATGAAAAAATGATCCGATTCGGAATATTTGTAGTTTAATGTTTTCTTAATAAATTCATTATATATATGGTCATTTCTGGTCACCTCAACTCAATCAAATTAGTCGTTTTAAAAAGCCGAAATCTAAACGGTTTGGACACTCTATGAACAAGAAAGAATCTCATTGAAACATCATCAAGGCCATCACATTTCTTATACAATTGTAAATAACGGTTTAACAAATATTTTCATGACAATTTTATATGCCAAGTAAAATACAAAAGTTTTCATCGATTTGATGCAAATTTACGAAAAATTCAAGAAGTTGGCCAGAAAATAGATTTAGATAAGTGGACTTGCGATACAAATCAGATCGGATCGTTACAGTTCCCGGGAAATCAGGTCGGAATTTTTGAAATAAAACAGATCGGATCCGATTTCTTATTCGATTCAATATTGTGGCCTCGTGCCGAAACCTATCTCACTTTTGGCAGTATTTATGTTGAAAGTCGTTTTGAAATAAAATATTTTCAGGCTTCGAAAACGTAACTTGCAATGCGAATAATACAGATGATCGGTGGTGTTCTACTGAACCTGACCAAAATCGACCCAAAATAGCCGATTATTACTCAATGTCCTATATTTACGTGGGTACACTCGGTTGTATCACCACTATATTGGTTGGGAATTTGGTATCATTAATTGTGTGTCAGTTTCAAGATCATACCCCAAATGATTTACCCTCAGGGGTTTTATTTCCTGCTATTGATAAACTTTATATTCGAAACAAAATAAAACAAGGTTCAGTCGAAGAAGAAAATTCAAATAAGATGGAAGAAAGTTAACTTAAACAAATAACTGTATAAATAATGCTGTATAAAAATATCATCTTCGATGTTTGAGTAAAAATTTGAAATAAAAAACATTGATCGCAATATTTTCTAATAAATCAGTCACTTGATCAGAGTCAGCAAACCATATTTTAACTGATCACTGGGATCACAAAGAATTTAAACTTTTTTAGTAAAGGATAAACACTTTGTTACTGCATCGAAAATGCAACATGTTATTTCTGTTTTTTCTCAGTCATTATGTTTAAAACCTCACATCTTTGATAATCATGAATAATTCGAAATATTAGATAAATATGTCTTATTAATTAGTCACAATTGTCTTATTTTGCTTTTAATTTACAATCAGTTATGTGCTCTAATTATTGTTCCGCTTAACCAAACTTTAACAATTCTAATCTGACAACCCTGTTTACAATCCCAAAAATGCTAATAAAATTAGCGAAACGTTGAATTTTGTTCTTTTTTTATTTAAAAATTATAAATCTTAAATTTGTTCAAATCACAGGATATTTATGGGAAGCGAAAATTTTCAACTGGACCAAAATTTCAAACGTTCAATTTTTCGAGATATTAACTATTAAGGGTATCTCGGCTCCTACGTTTTCTGCAGTTATTATGTCATAAAATGCACCAAATCAATTGTTTATGTTTTGAACGCATAAAACAACCCAAATGACAACAAAAAATTCGAAAATTTTGCGTTTTTTTTTCTTAGTATTTTTCTCAAATTTATGGTCAAAAATAACGTTTGTGTCAATTTGATCACTCAAACTTCAGATTATCTGATTGACGTAAACCAACTTTCTCTTCGGTGTTTCCCCAGCTTTTTTTTGAGCCTATTTTCAAAAAAATCGGAGCTCATTTTTTTTCGGAAATTTTTTCACGTGACCTTGAAAAATTCATACTTTTTGTTTGGGGTCGAAATTTGACAAAAATGCTCCTTCAAAGTTTTTGTTTGTTCACAGCTAGCTTTTGCAAAAATTTGAGTAAATTTTGAAAATTTAACCTCGGAGGAGATAGATTTTCCGATGAAAAAAGTCCAAAAACCGGTATTTTAGACCGGTTTTTTACATATTCCAGAATAAATATAGCACTTATCAACAAAAGCGCGCCTTCAAAGTTTTGTATACTAATTATACAGGTTATGTTAAAATTTGGGTATATTTCAAAATAAAACCTGGGAGGAGATAGATTTTTCGTTTTGGCTTAGGTGGCTCTTGTGCCGCTTATAGGTGAAGGAGTGTGGTCATACTAAAAAGTTTTGGCATATTTTTTTCGCAAGTTGAGGGCTAGTTCTACAAAGTGGCTAATCTGAATAATATCATTGGAGCCCTGTTGGATTGATATTTTATCAAGAATATGTCAAATTAGGGACCGGGATACCCTTTAAATAAACAAGAGATTGATCAAAATGATGAGCTCATACTTTGAGACAATACAATTTTCATGAATAATAAAAATTTTGAGTAAGTTATCTCCAACTTTATAACGAGACGAGTCGTGCGAATGGATGGGTCCACTGAGATTTGAACTTCAGCCCTGAGGTCAGAAACTTTTTCACCATGGACTTTTGTTGGATCACGGATATATGCCAGCCAAACAAAGTCATTTTCATTAATAAATTGTAGTAGATGCGAAATAGAATTTTGGTAACTATCTGAAAACATTATCGAAGAATATGGTTAGAATAACTGGCTGGTAGAAGAAATAATAATATTCTGGTTAATGTTTAAAATAATTATTTCTGTTTTGTATTGAGTTTTGATCAAACAGCCTCACACCTATTGACTACAGTAGTCGACCACTAAAAGGTTGTATAGGCATATCTATTGAACTGGAAGTGCTGTCAACTTCATTTCACGATTTCTGATCTTAACGTGGCCTGTTTAGTTATTTGAATTTTAAAAATTGTGAAAACAAATCCATAATTTTCCAAAAAAATATTGAAATTTTTTCTGAGTGTCTAAAATGAGAAAATGTTTTTTGCTCTTGCGCGAGAATTTGATACGATGACCTTGACCTCAAAAAATAATTTTCAAACTGTGATCCTCGGAGTTAAGGCTAGAAATTTGATCAACAGACAATATAGTTTTTTTCTAAATCGACTCGAAAATGTTCTATATGAATGAAAATGAATTCTTGAATACAACGAAACAAAAATACGACTTTTAGTGGCAAAAATGGCCAAAAACGACACTTTTCATTATTTTTTAAGCACTTTTAGGGTGAAAATGGGGAAAAAGACAATATCATCTTTTGTTATAAAAATTTGCCAATTTGCCGAAAAACTTTTTGGCGATAATGGCCCTCCAACCTTCATCTTATTATTTTTCCGAAATATATGGATAACCGACTCTCATAATGCAGAGCCTGAATATTTGAATGATACAAATAACGCAAGATATTAGCACCCAATCAGAACCCTGTATTACGGAATAGGCCGATTTCATTAGTCAGATTAAAAAAGGATCAACCAATCAAATGCTTAGAGATCGAATTTTTCAAATATTCAGGATCTGAGCCCTGAAGGTCGGTGATCCATATGACAAAAAAATTGTAGAATCAAACCGTTACCGAACCGGCATTTCGAAAAAGTATTTTGAATTGACGCAAATTTATAAAATATATGAATGCAAGCTTTGAATTCTATTCCTGAAGATAACCAAAGATAATTGGTGTTGCCGAGGCCACCATGATACCAATAGTTCAAATATTCTGAAATGCTTCCTGAGCCTCCACACACACATGATCTCATTTTCAATTTGTGTTTGATCACATTTTTCGTTCATATACACTTTTTCATCTGTGAAGATTAACGTTACGAATGGAAAGCCAAAAAATGCCATTGAAAAAATCATCATTTCGAATACCCAAAGAGTGAGCGAGATGTTGCAACATGTTGTTACCTTCAAAACCAGATTCTTACATAGAAAAACTGAATGAAATTGAAATTATTTTTAAAAACGTCTTTATCTTAAAAGACGGAAGCCTAGACGATGATAGTTTCAAAGAGCGGCAAGGGATAGATACTCTCTATTAGAGAGGGGAAAGAGTTTTTTGATAGGGTCCTGACTTCTTCTTTCGCGTGATAAAAATGCAATTTTTGTGACAAGGGATTAAGGGAGGATAAGTGATTTTCAGCTTGGTTCTGATTTTTTGTTTCACTTTATAAAAATTGAGTTTTTGGTGATAGAGCGGAAACAATGAGTTTTTTGTAAATTAAATAAGGTTTTTTGCTTCTCAACTCAAAAATTAAGATGCAAAATAAAAAAATTCAAATTTAATTAAAATTAACTAGACTTTCAAATCAAAAGATGATAATTTGAAGATGATCAGTTAAGCCCTGTTCTCTTTAAGGGCCTCGGTGCATTTTGACAAATTTAAATTTTTTCCATTATTTTTCTTGATGGGAAACTTTTTGTCCCTTCGAAATTTTCAGATAAAAACTTTTTCAAACACAAGTTGCCACTTTTCAGCTTACTTTGTATAATCTTTATTTCTTTAGATTTAATATTTTTACTTTATAAATCGTCGTTTGAAAAAACACACAAAAAACGCGCTTATGAAAGTTACGTGTCTAAATTACAGTAAAATTTATTTTATTAATTAGTAACTCTAAAATACGTTCCTGTCGACCATTGAATTTATTTTTATATTTTTTCATACGATTTTTAAGTCAAAATCAAAAATTTAAAATTTTGAAAAAAAGCGAAAAAAACCGAATTTTAACACATCGGAAGAAATATTTTTTTCATGAGTTAAATGAAATAAATTCAAAACGGTCGACAGGTCGGCTTACCAATTAGGCAAGTCTGGGTGAATTAAATTTTATTAATTTTTTGACTAAGAGGGCTGAATTTTATTTCGCGCAAACCGTATTTTTATTCAGGAAAGTATGATTCAGAGTATAAACAAGAGCGAGGAAACAAAACGAAAGCATATTCTAATAGAGTGAAAGTAGCCATCACTAAGATTTTCAGCTAAGGATTCCAAAAAAATTAGTTTGAAAATTTTTGAACTATAAATGAGAAAATTTTTCGAAATATATCTCATTATTTTTGACCAAAAATCACTAAACCATGTCATATGGTTTTAAAAGAGCATATAAAAAATATGTGGTCACCTAGTGGAGAAGTTAAAGTAGCCATTTTGTAAAGTTTTTCCGTTGATTTGAAACAGATATTGAAAAAAAATTTGAACGAAAAATAAGGCATTTTTTCATTGTGTTTAGAACTTTTATTCAAATTTCTCGAATTCGAAAAGTTAAATTCGAACTCAAAATTTTTTTAACAAGCCATAATGGAAATATTCGCTAGTTACAAAAGTTGCCTTGATTATGAAACATCATTATTGATGGTATATTGGGAAGAATATATCAATCCAGTGAAAAGTTATTCATCAAGAGCCCATATCGGTATCTCTCAAAATGCACCAAAGCCCTTAAGTTCACAAAGCAGAAAAAATATGCACTATTAAGCTGAACCCCCAACTCATATTTTGTACATTCAATTTAAAATCGAAACTCAAATTTCGTATGCCATATTTTTCTTTAGTGATGAACTAGCAGCATCATAATTTTATTTCAAAATTCCATTTTTATGAAGGAAAAAATGGGTTCTTATTCAGAACTTTATAAAAATTAAGTTCTCTCAGAAGCAATATATCTAAAATTTGATAACCAATTATTGGAAACCGAAAATGGTTCGTTTTGTGACCAAGAATTGTGTGCACTAGCACCCGTGGTTTTCCCCGAACAAAATTGCTCTCCCGATTCTATAATCAAGCCTGATCAATAATACAGAAAAGAATAATCTGTCCATGATTATCAGCAGCTGAATTTTGCTCAGTGTCACTGTTTGAAGACAAAAATCATTGACATCAAACTAGTAATAATTAATTTTCAAAAATGCACAAAATTTTTATCCAAATTTCGAGTCAAATGATTTTAGGAAATATTGTCCAGTTAAAGCTCATGGTCATCTAGAGCTTTATTTGAATCTCTGTCAATTTCCGGTGAAACTCCAATGAAAATTTTATGCATTTTTAGCTGTTGAATTTGATCGACAGATTTTATCCTTTATTGATGATCTAGATTGATTATCGATTCCGGAGAGCAAGGCTGTTTGGTGAAAAACAGCGGGTCACCGCTGTGGGTGCTAGTAAACACAATTCCAGGTCACAAAACGAACCATTTTCGATTTGTCATATTTGATCATCAAATTTTCGATTTAGTATTTCTGAGATAAATAATAATAATAAATTATATATTATCGTCCAGGCTTCGGTCTTTTAAGATATAGTAAACGCTTTTATTCATGGTCAATTCAAATTTTTGAGTAGTTTCTTGCAGAATCTCGTCCTATAATCATATTCTAAGTAAATTTTGAAACTGTGGAAATAAAAAAAAAATATTTTTGGACGAATAATGGAAGTAAAAGTTAAACGATACGCTTCACTCTCTTGGTGTTTCTTTCGGGGGCGTGTCTATACTTAATGGTGTTAACCTTTTTCCGATAATTAAATGCTTTATTTTCAAAGACTGTGTTGGACATTAAAATACTGTTCTGAAACGTTCATCTATTACGCAAGTAGTTAAAATTTGAGAGTGGTCGCATTAAGAGACTAAGACATGAAATTTTCAAGATTAATTTCAAAATGTTTGCTTCCAAAAATATTTAAAAAAATTAATTGAAAATTCTTTTTTTATTCTCATCAGTTTCTGCAAATTTTATTCGCTGTTTTCGAACAATCGTAGGTTTAAATGAAAATAAAAAACGTTGTTGCTCTGCGCGTAGCCTTCAGTGCCGCATTTAATAAGGTTTTTGATTTTCCGCCGTGACAATTCAGGGAGGAAATGTATTTTCCCTGAGACTCCTCAAATACCGCCAAATACGGTATTTTGTGAATGCTGGCAATGGATGATTTTTGAAGAAATAAAGAGAACTTTGAGGAAAAACTATAAATGTATTTTGTATCATTGAAACTCAGCAAGGAGAAAAATTTTGAAGTGATCCGGGTTCTCCGATATTTTTGCCTCTTAATAGTCTTCTTGTGTCGTTTGATGATTTTATGTCCATTAAATAATTATTCTGACGATAAACGAGTTACTTACGGGTACCGGCGGTTACTTTCGGGTTACTAACGGCGAGTTACTTACGGGTACCGTACCGCCCAATCGTTCCCGCCCGCCTCGAAACTATTATTTGTTTTCGGCTCGTTACTTTTAGTCGAAAACATCATTATTCTCTTGATTATTCTGAGCGATTTAACCGTGCCCTTGAATTTAGTTTCAAACTTGGATCTTAAGATTTTTCTGCCATTTATTTTATCATCGAGCCTGATTAATTCACTGTTAGAAGATCTACCACCTGTCTATGATCCAGATTTGGAATTAACTATTCTGCAATAATCTGTTTTTGTTTTGCAAAAATGTGCGGTTTATTTGCTCCACTTTTGATTCAGCCGCAATTGTTGCTGTGCTACTTTTGTCACACTTTTTGTAAAATAAAAAAAGGAAACAATATAATATATTGTCCATTAATATTATTGCCCAAAGTGTTTGTTTCCTAATAACGAGTTTAATTAAGAATTTCTATTTGGATAAACAAAGGATAAATGAGGTGCTAATGAAATTAACGAAAACTTCAAAGATAGGAAATGATAAGAAAAAAAGATGAAAGGAGAAATAAGTTATTATTCTTCATCTGAAGAATCATTAGAAAAAGGCATCATAGTATGTTCTGCTGGTTCATAAAATGAAGTTTGAAGTTCAATTTGATTTAAATTGCCGATTGTAAAAGCAGTAAAAATGGCTTCAATAATTTGCTCTTCGAAATCTAAATTTTTGTATATATTGTAGATTTCTGCTAATTTTTGTTGTCTTTGAATTGTTTCTTTTCTCCGGGCATTAAGGCGATTTTTTAACTTTTCGCTTGAATTTTCCGATAAAGACTTTTTCAAAATCGCGAAGTTTGACGTAGGATTTTTTCAAAGGCAGCTGACCGGCACCACATGCTTCTTTTGATCTTTGATTAACAGATTCTAGTGAATTTGTCAGAAAGTTATAATTTCTGTTGCTTGAAATGCCGTAATGATCATATAAAGTGCAGTTACACTGTGCAGTAGGATTGAAATAATACTTGACTAAATATTTTTCAATGAAATTTGAAAGATTTTCACGGAGATTTTCGTCAAGTTCAAATCTAAATTCTTTTTAAAACGCCGGTTCTTCGTTAAAACTTGTATATTTCCTTTTCGAATTTCCACACAATTTTTGCTGTTTAAAATGCCGAAATCGTATATTCGATCCTCAGCGCGCATTTGATTTTGACAGTGAAAACTGTGCTCAAAATTGCCCGAATTTGGCCGGACCTCTCAGTTTTCTAGATCCAGAGTCGAATTATAGTTTAATTTGAAAAGGAATTTTTTTCCTTCTCGCTCGGTTTTCAGTATGTAGCATACTGTATGTTCTCTGAATTTTTCGAATTCAAAATCAATTAAGCTTTACATTTTGCAAAAACATGAATTGAACACGCAGCATGTATTTTTGTTGATCTTATGTGTTTTGGATGATAATAGTAGGGTTTTCCCTTATGTTCACGAGTATGAAATAGTCGAAATTTATCTCTTTTTTCATGTGTGATATCTTCAAGAAATGATGTCGAAAAACTAGCATCATGAATAGTTTGTTTTGCTATATGAGGAATTTCGAGGGTTTCCATTTTTATGATATTTTTAATATTTAGCACAAATTAATATGAACTTTTCCTGCTTTCGAAACCACTATTTTCCAAGAAATACAAGAAAAATTGAATGAAAGCTAAATAAATAAAAAAATGTTCTAAAACACATGTTTCAGAAAATAGGATATCTCAAAAGGGGCCCCGTTGTCTTGCTCCAACTTTTAACAGGTGGTCATTTAAAAACAGTTTTTGGCTCTTTTTTCTAAGTAAAAGTGAACAACAAATTACTAGGAAATAATTTGTCAATTTAAAGTATTGGATCTAGGCAAGGTAATTTTAATCGAAAACATATGTTTTGTTAATAATCAGGTTTAATAATTGGCTTAAAAATCTGAATAAATTGAAGATTAAAATAAATTGAATTTTTATTAACTTTGTATTTGATTATGAAAATGAACAGTGAAATTCAAGGAATAATTATCTGTGGTTGATAATTAGCAGGAGAAAAAATATAAGCAAAAGTAGAATTGATATTTGGATCATCAACCCTAGCAAATTTATAAATAGCTTAAAAAAAAAGGGAAAATATTTTTTACGCAACTAAAGGTTCCGTCTGCCGAAATAACATGATTTCAATACGGTATAAATCCAGGCAAATAAAAATAGACAAAAGTTTTAAGGTGCATAAAATTTTCAGATTTATAGGTCCAACAACCTCCTTAAAATTGAAACTTTAATGTATTCCTTATCATAAAAATATCATCCCGGATTTTTTAAAAGTATAATTTGAAGCATTTTTGTTAGATGTCACAAATTTGAATAGTGAGTTGATATTATAAATATGATGAAAATAAAAACCAAAATGTTTTCCCTGCCATGAACATAACAAATCGAAGAATTTTTAATAAACGCTGAATGATAATTCTGACCGCCCTTAGTGATTGAGTAACGATAATTCAGCTGTTTTCAAGTTCCGACTGCGGTTTCCAAGAAAACCGGACCAGGAAATTATTTAATTACACTACTGTACTTTGAAAAATGATGTGCAGACACCTAGTTTTTTTAAACCAGCCTGCAACCCTCAAATTTCACCAACCGTTGTTGAAATTGCCTATCTTTTGGCTTGGAATATTCGAAATAAATTAAGAAATAGTTTTAAGCCAAATAATAGGGAATTTTTATTCAAAAATGCTTATTTTTTTGAAAACGGGACATGTTTTGTTTCCGAAATTTTTTCTTGGTCAATTTGCCTGATAATTTGCTTATACCTTTATCATAAAACTTGACCAATTTGAAAAAAATAAAATTGTATTCCCTAAATATTTCAACAGAAAAGCCTGACTTATCAAATTCTTATACAGTTAACGTAATCATAGATGAATATATGACTGGCAAATGCGTTTAATTATTATGAACCATACTTAAACTTGAATTTCATGATCTTGAAAACAACTTAAAAAACAAACATTGTTGAATAAGAGTTTAAAATGTCCTGAAAAACCAGACTTTTTAATGATGAAAATTAAAAAAAACGTTTTGCAAAGAAATAAATTCTCATGAGATTTTTGATTTTACTATCAGATTGTTTGAAAATAACCACTCGACTAGCTTTTTTTCATGGTTTTCAATTTATTTGTTTGATTTAGTCAAACTTACTCGTATAAATGTTCATTTTCAAGAAGTTTAAAAATGTCTGGTGAATTCTTTAAAACCGGCACTCAAGTAGCGTGAATGGTATATACTTTTTCGCCTATCATATTTTTTGATATTTTATAATTTATTTTTCAAAGGACTCTTAATTTCAAATATAATGTTTAAGGCTAAAGCCGCTTCAAATCAGCCAGAAATGATTTAAAAAATGATGGCAGAAACTTCTTTTTCTGATACATTTTTAAATTCAACAATAGTCTAGTAATATTTCCTGAAATTTTTTCGGATACAAAATTCTAATTTAATGACGAGTTGATTGGAAGGCGAATTTTCGCTTAAATTTTACTTCCGAATAAACACTTTTCGATCCAAATTTGTAATTAGAATTTCAAATCAGCCAGTTTTTAGGAAAGCATTTTTAGTGAAATTTGCAAAAAAAATTAGCATTCTGGACATATCTGGAGCAACAATATATTTTTTTGGGAGTAAATGTCAAAATATTTTATTTCGATATCAGTATGGATAAAATGAAATGTTTTTTAAAAAGATATAATTTGTGAAAATCATGCCAGAATGGTAATCTTTAACTATATTTTCCTTGATATTGTAATAAAAATCAAATAATTGCATTAAATCGAGAAAACTAACAATTTTTTTCAAAAAACATGATGTTTACATGAATATTTTGAATTTATTTGAAAATATTTTTTGATTTCCAACAGAAATAGTCAATTAGACAAAGATATTTAGTAGAACAGAGCACTGAGCCGTTATTTAGATGACCCACATTTCTTGGACCCTATCATGAGGTTGTATCACGTGGTTTAACTGATCTTGGTTTTTGAACGTTTTTCCTAGAATTAAACATACAATTCCTAGAATTTTTTGTTTGACAACTTTTGGTTGTTCGAGATGTGATACTAATAATATTTTTATATTGTTATGTAAATATATTTCGAATTTTTAGGTTCTTCATCAGTACGTTATAATAATATGATTCACGAACACAAAAAATATGCAGTCACAACATGTACTAGAGAAAACAGAAAAGTTAACAACAAGTATTTTTAGACAAAATGGGCAACCTTTTTTGCCGATAGTTCTTCCGATAATTCTGCCGTTTGAAAAAAAAGGTAAAATACTCAAATATGTCAGGTATGTACTACTTTGTACATGGTGTACATACTATGTAGACGATGTTTTTATCTGTGGTGATTAAAACTTTCCAGAAAAAATTCTCAAAAATATGAATAGCTTCCACCCTCAACTTCTATTAACAAAACAAAAAATTGAAAATAACGGCTTACAGTTTTTGGATTGTTTACTTTAGTTTGATGAAAAAAATATTCCACAATTTAAAACAAATCATAAAGAAGGTTCATAATTGACTATTGATTATAAACATTCAATCAGTCCAATTAATCAAAAGATATCTGTTTTATGTGGTGAGATATATAGATGTAATTATAATAACTTTAATGAAACTGGGCAGTAAATTTTCAAAAACTTTCAAAAATGAGCAGTAAAAAAAAATTAAAAAGCCCTTCAATTCAAATATTTAAAATATTCTAGATTTGCTGAAGTTCAAGTCGTGTTATTTCTTTAGAACTAATTTCTTACTTTGAAAAATGGTATAAAAAACCGAAACGTTAGTAATAATGAATATTTCAATCTAAGAAACTGATTTGAAAAAATCACTTGAGTACGTGAAAGTTAAATATCGAATTAAATTTTAAGAAAATTTGATAAAAAATAAGATTAATGAATAAGCGAAAATTGTTGTTCCTAAAAATAACAAAGAGGAAAGATTAAAAGACATTATAGATAATCCCGAGAGGAATTGTAACCTCATGCTTACATTCAATCACCCTAAATGCGAAAAAATAGGAAAACGTATATATAATCTTATTCGAAACATTACCCTGATTTTCCTCTAAAATAAATGACAGTTCGATTAAGCCAAATTTTATCACCTAAACTAAAAGCAAAAATTGTAGATTTAAACAAAGCGATTTGGTTAATCGTTTTATTTGTCCATGTGATATTTCATATTTTGGTGAAACTTATCGTAGATCACGTTAACGCGTACAAGAACACCAGCAACCTAAATAAGGTACTGCTATAAGTAAACACATCATAACCTGCGATGTGTACCAAGCCACTTTACAAAATTTTTCTGGTGATCACCCTTCTCCTAGTCAAAGAATAAATTTTTGTTTGAGCAGATTCAAACCAATAGCAACTAATTTGCCATTTACCGACGAAAGAAAAAGGCTAAAGGCGCTCGCTATCAAAATTTATAATCCGCTTTTAAATAAACAAGTTGATCGTAAAGCTGTTTCATTTATTTGAAACCCCTCACGTCAATTTGTCTATCAAAATGGGCTTCAACTATCGGCAAAAAAGGTTGCCCATTTTGTCTAAAAATAATTGCTGTTAACTTTTCTGTTTTCTCTAGAACATGTTGTGACTGCATATTGTTTGTGTTCGTTAATCATATTATTATAACGTACTGATGAAGAACCTTAAAATTCGAAATATATTTACATAACAATAAAAAAATATTATTAATTTCTAGAATATGATTTTTTTTGAAAAATTAACTCTTCAACTTGATCATAAAAGAAAAATTAGTTAATCTTTTTAGGAAACTTCATTCTTTGCAGAAATATTTTGTTTGATTCAATGCCCAAGTTAAAGCAAATTTTGTGAATGGAAGCACATATATTTACCGGTTTTTAAAGAAGGTTTTTGAAAAAGTTTCAGTATCCAGTATTATTTTCTTATTCACTCTTATCTACCCGTTATTGACTTTTTCAGTCCAGCTGGAATAGTGGGTAATTTTTTGCAGCAATTCAAAGATTCTACACCCAAAACTCACTTTAGGAGCTGAGAGTCGCAAACGAGAGTCATAAAGACATTCATCAGTTATATTCAGTGAAATTACTTTCATCAAAATATTTATGCGATTCTGAATCAATTGCGGCTAATCTGAATTCGATGAATCTGATTAATTCTATGTTTTATTATAGTCGTGAATGTGAATGATTTTTCAGAATGCAATATTTAAGTTAAAATATATCTGATGAAACTAAATTAATGTCGAACGATTTTTACTTTTGCGACAATCAGCTATTAAAAAGCCGAATTTTTTTTTCTTTCGATCCCCCTGGCAAATTCTGTAGTCGTAATATCAAAGCATGACGCTATCAGTTCTCTATCAATTACCATTATCGAATATTTATTGAATGAAGTAAAATAGATGCACAGAATAAAAAATTATCATGATTGCTGCGAAAAATCCGAGTTGAATTTCGCGAAGTTTTAATGACGAAACAAGCACAAAAAACGTATCCACTCACTCATCTTAACGCGTACTATTTTTCAGACAACTAGTTGGCCTCGTCAGTTTTTCTTTATTATTTACCTTTAAGCGATTTTTAAAGTTAATTTGTCCCTTGATAATATTTTTTCTGGTTAAAAACTTCGACCAATCAGAAACCGGGTTTTCAACATTTATGTTCAAAGTTGAACTTTCTTTCTTTAGACTTCAAAATTTCAGGGTAGTCTTCAATTTAGAAAATAAACGAAAATAAGAAGAAATCTTGTGTTTTGCTTGCGTTATAACAAAATGGTCATTTTTTCAATTTTGATCTCTGGTGACTCGTGTGTACATAGCAGACCGATGGTTGCTCATATTTTCATGAAAAAGACGACCTCAGTGAGCAGTATCGCTTTTTCGGATTCTCGATTCTGATCGGTTGAAGTTTCAACCAACCGGCTTTTTCGTCATATATTTTGAAATTTTAAGCTATTTTCGGGTTCACTGCAAAATTTCGGGGTGAAGCTTATATTAAGAAATAATAAAAACGGCAAAATAATCATGTATTCTGATTGATTCATAAAAAAACTCGTCATTTTTGAGTTATTGCATTTTTGAGTTTTTGCAGGAGCAAACTGAGTCAAAATCAATTTTTGTCTCTGGTGACTCGTCTGAACATACTAACCTCATGGTTCCTAATATTTTCATAAGAAAGTCGATCGCAAGGTTCATTTTAGCGTATTCGGATTCTTGATTATGATTGGTTGAAACTTCAACCAATCAGAATCCAGCTTTTTCATCATCAAATTTCAGAGTTTAAGCAAATTTCTTGTTCACTGTAAAATTTTACGGAAAGTGATCTATTTAGAAATACGAAAAAAATTTTAAAAAAATGTATTCTGATTTGTTAAGATTTCAACCAATCAGAATTCAACTTCACTTTAATTTTCTGTGAAAATAAATTAATTTGCTACATCTCCATGAAATTTTACGTCAAGTGAGTTATATTTAAATGATCGATCTAAAATTCTGTAACATCTTGGACCGAATATTAATGACCAAAATAAACACAATGAAACATAGCAATAATTTGACACCTTCTCGAAAAAAAAAATTGTGCCTACAGGTGCCTACCTAGATATTCTGTCATAATCTTCAGAATTTTAAGGAGATTTTTTTTAAAATTTCAAATTAAGAGAGTGTTTGGGAGTGGGTGTTCAATTATCCAAAAAACGACAAAAACCGGTAAAATATCGGTTTCCGGTTATCCAAAAAATTTTAAGTTGTCACCAAGGTCAGCGGACCAGTCAATTGGTACATATCTGAACAGGTCGTCAAATTTGTATGAAGCTGATTCTGGGACACAAATCCCAGGGAATTGTACCTATGTATAAACTATACTTTTGCTAAATTCTCTGGCCAAAAGACAAATTGTATTAACATCGCACCATAACTACAATGACGGAAGTCTGAGGTGCCCTTCAGCGCTTAAATTTGGCTGTATCAAAAAATCTTTTTCAACAAAACTACACAAAATGAAATGTTTGAGATGGTAATAAATAAAATAAAGCGTTTAGAATTGAAATTTAATGGAATGGAATGTTCGTTTTAGAAGTTCTAAAATGGAATTATTGAAGATACAGTAAAAATAAATAATACTCACAAATCAAAAATGTGACAACAAAGATAGTGAAAACAAAGAAATTGTTGATCAAATTTTAGATGGAAAAGAGAATAGTGATTTAATGAAGATAATAAAAATGTCCTATGAAAAATGGAACACAGTGAACATATTTTTTCAAAATTTTCTTCTATTTTTACTCATTAATTTATTTAACTTCTTAAATAATTTTCAAATTTCCCAAAGGAAATTGCTGAAAAAAAATGTACCGAATTAAAAAATTAATCAAAGTCTTCAAAAACTCCTTCGAAAATCGTATAAGTGCACTTAGCACGCGCATGCTTTTTGTACCCGAATTGATCTAAATAAAAACCATTAATGCAGACCAATTTGGCTTCACTAACCACGGGCGTGCTTAGTGTACCCACCTTGACATTGTTAACTTAGGACTTAAAAACTCGATTGGCCAGTTTAGGTACACTAAGCCCGACAACAATTTCTAAACAAATGTATACAACACACGATTCTACACACAAAACCAAACATCACACTCCTTAAATAAAAGAAAATAAATGTTTTTCAAAATTTTATTGCGCTTTTACGTTAAATTTCAAATGCACCGTAATATCAGTTATGTTCTAGAACCATCTCTAGTTAAAATAACACAAAATGTGTCACATGTATTTACGAGCTTCAGATGACTATATTTTTGTTTAATTGTATGAAAAATCATTCCTGAGACACTATAGATTACCAACCCTCAGAGCCTGAATATTTGAATTATACAAACAACGCAAGATATTAGCACCCAATCAAAACCCTGGATTACGGAATAGGCCAATTTCATTGTCAGATTAAGAAAGGATTAACCAATCAAATGCTCAGATTTTGCTTTCTTTAAATATTCAGCATCTGAGCTCTGAGGGTCGGTTATCCATATTTACAGTTGACAATGTTCATCAGTTCGATTTTTTTAAAATACAATGAATAATAAGCTTAGAATTGTTTTTCACAAGCTGTTTATCCTGTAAAGTTAAATAAACACAAAAATGCGGCATATACAGTCACCAGACGCTTAAAATCTCTATCTTGCACCACACTGACATATTTACGTTTTTGTATTTTTTTCAGTCGAGATTGCTTTGATTGAGCTGATTTGATACAAAAACCATCCTCTCAAATTTGAAAATTTAAATTTTATTCAACTGTTATTTTGTTTTATGATGAATGCCCAATTACTTAAAACAAAAATGTCTGTCTGCTAAATAGCCAAATATATCTTAAATTGTAATTTTTAAATAAAAATAATGAATATTAAATTAAAACTTTGTTAAGAGGGCAGTGTCTGCAAAAAAAAATAAGGCTAAAAATCTTATATACTAGCTTTTTTATGCTCGGATCTATCACTAGAGGGCGGCAAAGTCGAAAACGGAGCTCAGCGGAGGAACCATTTCCTCCTTAATTAAATATCCGAGCAACTTCATTTACAGTCCACAACCTCTTACTGGAACACTTACCGACCTAAAAAAGCGTTCCAATTAGAGGAAGTGTTCCAGTTAGAGATGACCCCTATAATTTTGCTTACAAAGCTACATTGCATATAACAATAGCTTTATTTTGTGGTCAAATTCGTTGGTAAATGAAGAAAGTTTTGTGTACCCAATGTGTTTTAGCTTTTGGGGTGTTCCCCGAGGAGATTCACGGTTAACCATCAGAGTGCGACTTGGTTAGTTTATTTAAGGGGCGTTTCAATATCCCAGAGAAAAACCCCAAAAGCTAAAACACATCGGTATAACATAATTTATATTACACAGTCAAATATAAGCAGGCAGTTTTGTCTCATTTTTTTGAGAAAAACTTGGTATTAGAAGTTTGTTTTGTTTTTTTTGTTAGCGAATTTCTAAACCGCTAAAACCACTGTTATTTTGTGTCAAAAATTTCCTTAAAATGTTAACAAAACGCCATAATAATTTGTACCAATTTTTGGAAAGACAACAAATCTGGGATTTCGCCTTTAGAGCCTTTAAAAATATATGCTGTTCATAACATAGATCAGTTCAAAAAGCACATTTTTACTGTTCCAGTTAACGACAAATAGACCGACCCTAAAAAAGCGTTCCAGTTAGAAAAGTGTTCCAGTTAGGGTGTTCCAGTTAGAGGTTGTGGACTGTATTTAAAAACAAATTTATCTAACTTTCGATTTATTAATCATTATCAAAGATGTAATTTTTATATAAGTTTCAGGTCCAACAATAAAAGAGCAAAATTACTAGAATTTAATTTTTGTTTAGAAATTTAAGAAGTTCAGATTTCAAGGAAAAAATTTTATTTAAGCTTGACATTATTTAAGCTGGTTTAAGACAACTAGTTTAAGAAATATTAGAAGAGTTAAAAGCTTTTTGATCCCATTGATCATTAAGAGAGGTTTTTAACTCGCATAAAATAGGCTTCAGCTTTTTTTTTGATCTTTTTTGTATCTGAAGCCCTTTTTTAATGATTTTGAATTAATTTTTAAGATTTGAGAATTTAGCCTCCGCAGGACTGATTCAATTTACGTGTCAAATTACGCGGATTATTAACTCCCGTAGTGTCTTTTGCGCCGCATCGATGGCGCAATGACCTTTAATCGCAATTAAGGACCCTTAATCATGCATAATGAAAATTTACAAACGTGATCAATCAACTATTTTGAATAATTGACGTTTGTGCGGTTTTTTTTTCGAAATTTTTACTGTATTACAATACTTATTTTTTGCAAAAAAAATTTAATCATCAAGAAAAGGCGCTTTGAGCGAGACAAAAAAAAAATTCTAAAGACTTTTTCCTATCACACCATAGCCCCAAGTAATCACGTGACCGTATATTCAAGAATAAGGTTGACAAAATAGTAACTGTTTTATTACAAAATTACTTAATCAATTTTTGAAAAGAAGTGAAGTGGTTCTTTAGACGTTTTTAAAACTTTTTTTCCATTACAACAAAGACTAAATATGATCACGTGACCTTCAAATTAGGAATAAGTTTTGAGTGAAAGTAAACAAATAGTGATCAAATTACGCGAAAATTTTTTCGGCCAATATACACCTAATTCAAGAGTTTTGAACTATATATATTTTCCAAACACGTCACGTGATCTTATTTTCGAGAAATAAAGATATCTATGACATATTTCAAACCTTATTTTGTATTGATTCATTCTTGCCCACGTGATTTATTCGGACTTTGATGTAATGAGGAAAATGTTCCTTAAAAACACTTGAAGTTGACCCTTGAATTTTTTGACGTAATTTGAGTACTTTTTTCAAATTACTGTAATATGCCTTTCTTTCAAAATTACTCAATCACGTGGAAGACTCCTTCAAAGAATCGTCAGGAATTTCTAAGACTTTTAATGCATTTTAATGGCCTCAGGCTTAAATAGAGCATTTTTAGAAGTCCAAACTTCCGGAAAACTGATAACATAATAATGCTAGGCGAAAGAAAAAGATAGATTGATATATTTTCATCCGCAAGATAATCCATAGTTTTAAAGAATAATATTTTACATGAGAATGTGATGAAAAACATTCCATTTTTTTGCAGATGCAATTACCCAAATTGGTGGCGGTTTAATATATGAAATATGAAAATGTCAAATTAACCCTAAATTCGTGTTATTTATGCACTTGCTTCTGAGAATCGGCAAAATGAGAGAGTTTAAATTTCTTATCACATTTGATAACTTTTATAAACTTTTTTAACAAATTGTTTTATAGGACTTTAAGAATTCTTTGAATAATTATATACATTGAAAAAATATATGTTAATAATGAATGTTCGGTTATAATGCTCAATTCTAAGCGCTGCGCCATCGGTGGCGCAAAGACACTACGGGTCCAGAGATTGTCGGCCACTACGGGAGTTAACGCGCAAAAAAAGTACGTCGGTTTTTTTCTGACAAAATACATAAGGTAATTTATAAAATGTGGTATTTTGGCCGCTTTGGTACCATTTCCTACTGAATTAAATATCCGATTACCTTAATCTTTGTGTCAAATTACGCGGATTATAAAGACGCAAAAAAGTTTGGTGGTTTTTATCTGACACGATGAAAATACAGTAAATAACCATTAAAATGGCGACTAAAAAACCACATTTTAAAAGTTATCTAGTGTATTTCAATTTTGTCAGTTAAAAACCAACGAATTTTTTTTGCGCGTCGATAATTCGAAATGAAGTTGATCAGATGTTTAATTCAGGAGAAAATGGAACCGCCGCGGAGCTCCGTTTTCAACTTTGCCGCCCTCTAGTGGGAGAAACGAGCATAGAAAAGCTACGAAACTATCACCAATCGTTTTTTTGGGAGCTGGTTTAGTACTATATAGGATATCCCCTATTCACACTTTTGTTAATATCCCGGCCCTGATTAGGAAACGTAGTGTGTTTTTAAGTAGTAGGGCCGGGATATTATCCCCGTGAATAAGGGATATATCAGATTTTCAGCCAAAATTTTTTGCGGACACTACCGCGGTTGGTTCAGTTTAAAAGTTTTAGTTCAAATTTTGAATCAAACTTATTCGTCTAAAAATCAAAATGATGGTACTATCGCATCTCTCGAACAGTGAGTTTGGCTAGATAAAGACTTCAATGTCCAAAAATGCACATCCGACTACTTAAATTTATAACGTATTAATCTAATACAAAATTTTTACTTTTGAAAATGGTTATTAACTACCGAAACTTCAAGTTTTTATTATAAATTATACAATATTTAATTTAAAAGTACCCTTTGTTCGAAAGAAACAAAAATTATTCCTGAAACCCGATCAGCTGGAGAAAATTCTTGAGACCGGATTTCGTTGCTGTGCTAGTGTATATTTTTCCGAGAATAATTCTAGTGATTAAGTCATTAGTAGCCAAACTTGATGCCTGAGAGATGCGAGACTGCCAAGATTGAGTTTTTTAGCCGAATAAGTTTGGTCCAAAATTTGAAAAAAATGGTGATGTTAACTATAGTTCTTTTTTTTATCAATATAGTCACATTATCAAATTTGTTTCGAATGAATACCTGACTCTTTGTTAAATTATCAAAATAATGTTTTTAGCAATGAATTATTGCTTAATTTTTGCCTTATTTTATTACGATTTCACATCGATATAAGCTGACCGAAGTCAAAAGTTTCTACTCGAAATTTGCGCGAAATTTTTTTTGAGTTCAAATATTGTTAATCTCAAAACCCAAAAATAGAGAGAATATTAAGCCGATTTTCATAATTGTAATAAATCAGTTTTCCATTTTACTGTTTTTTTTTAAACTCGAACAGCCTATATCAACACCAAATCACAAATCGGAAAGTTAAACTAGAAATATTCCGCACAAACGTATCTCTCAAAAATTTTTTTCGATAATTCTAAAACTTTATTAGATAAAAGATTTGCAGGTAAAAAAACAAAGTCTGAAATCTTTTCACATGAAATAAAGTTAACATGAAAAAACCACGCCTGACGTGACAAGTCAAAAATAATCTCATTATAATTTTTCAATGTTAAAATTAAAAAAAATTGCTAACTAATATATTATAAAGAAATTAATTTTGGGTTTTTAAATAAAAAATAAATGTTGAGAAAAAATTTATACCACACTAGGTCGTCTGCCCAACTTCTGTTTCCTACATTTTTTGATGTATATTTTATTTACAGCATATTGGATTTTGTGCTGTATATTAATCATATCCGATATACAGCACAAAATCAAATATGCTATTAATCATCACATCACAAAATGTAGAAAACAAAAGTAAGGCAGACGACCTAGTGTTGTATTAATTTATTTATATTTAATTCAAGGTATTCATTTTTTATTTAAAAACCCAAAATGAATTTCTTTATAATATATAATTAAGCTAATTTTTTTTTAATTTTAACATTGAACAATTATAATGAGATCATATCATGACATGATAATCATGTCATATCATAAATATCCGGAATATATGCCTCACAAAATGTTAAACGACGAAAAAAAGGCAGCAAAACATTTTCTAGTACTAAGTTAAGAAGAGGATAGAAATTGTCACTTGCGTGGGCAGTGGCTTATTGGCAAGTAGTGATTGCCCTTCAATTTCCTCACAGAGTACTAGGCAATGTCTTGCTGCAATTTTAACTCGGTTGATATTTTCATTAATTTTAATTAATTCTAATTAATTAATTCAATTGTATTTTTAAATTTTAATGGATATTGCGAATTAAATAAAAAAAATTTTACCACACTGAATCGTATACGTGAAGTCTTTTTCCGACATTTTGTTTTGTAAATGATATACAATATGTCGGATTTTGTACTGTTTATCCCCTATTCACACTTTTGTGAATATCCCGGCCCTTATAAGGAAACGTAGTGGGTTACAAAATTGTGAATAAGGATATCGGATATAAATTATCCGGGATATCCTTTATTAATGAAGAACGTCGGACAAAAGGCAGCAAAACATTGTCTGGTACTTAGTTATGAAAAGGAAAGGAAAATTCACTTTCGTGGGCAGCGGCTTATTGCCCATCACTTTCCTCACAGAGTTCTAGGCAATGTATTGCTGCAAATTTCACTCGGTTGTTCATTCTTCAAGGGATAAAATGGGCAGAACCAATGTTTCTATATCCCTTTAACACCTTTCGGATGATTTGAGAGATGTGGGTTGAGGGAGCCAATGCTAACACTCCTAAGACCCCTTCTAGCCACTCATGAGGCCGCTTTCTCTTCTTTTCAGCTCACATCTCTCAAATCATCCAAAAGGTGTTAAAGGGATATAGAAAAAGAATTAAAATTGTTCAAAAAAACAAGTTTGAAATAATTCTTCAAAATATTGTCCTCCTGCTACGACACTTGACTGAGAAAATTATCAATATCTTATAATAGAAAATATTGAAACCAATCTTTTAATAAATATAACGTAAATATAAATATAATGTATAAACTGGGGTCAGAACGGCAAACCTTTCTTCAAATTTTTTCAAAAACTTATAAAGCTGACATATTTTTCTGATTTTCTTGGAGGATCACAATTAAAAAATTATTAAGAAATGTTTAGCAGAAAATTTTTCCGTTCCTAGCTTGGTACTTACTTATCTTTCGAAAATGTTAACCTGTTGTGCCGTGTATAAACCACGACACTATTTCCCAATCGAGGCTATTTCCAAATCGAGTTCTGATGCCAGTATATAAATACTAGCATCAGAACAGTTTATAAATATTAAGAACCAGTCCTCGACACAGTGGCCCAAACAGTCGGCCTCGGCTCCTTTATAAGGATCCGAGGCCGGCTAGGTCGGGGCACTTTTCGAGAGGTTTACTGAGAGTTAGTTTCGGGCCGATTTGCTCCCCGAGTTCTGAGATAAGACCAACATTTAGGTAAACTTGTATTTTATTAGAGAGTCCACAAGTCAAGGTACAGTTTCTATTAAGGAATAAAACGGGCATGAATAATGCCCGTTTTACTGTGTCTCTTGATTGTCCCAAACTGGGGTTTCCATCTTGAAAAAAAATTGATATTTATGAAGTTCTAATAATAATTAACTTTTAAATCAAAATATTGAGTTGCTCAAGAATAAATCCTTATGCGAACTTAAATTTTTCGAATTATATTCCTAACAACCAATTTATTTCTCAATTTCTTCTGCGTTTCATAATAATTCAAACAAAAATAAGCTGAGCAAAGCCTAATTGTTTTTTAAACGTTTTCGAAATTAGCCTCAGAATAAGGTTGGAACGACATATTTTATTAAAATGAAACCATTTAAATCATATTCAAATTACAGGCCTTGAAAAATATCACATTACGTTCAAAAAATTGTTATCGAAAATTATTGGATTCTGTTCAAAATAGAAATTTTCTTCTGAAATTGCCAATGTTCAAGCTTGAAAAAAATCTTAAGTTTCAAGCCTGAACATAGGTAGTTTCACAAACAAATTTTTTTCGTCATTATCACCTTACCTAAAATGTTCATTTCAAATGGTAGAAATGGGCGGGAGGTTCACGACAGAATTTAAAAGGAACGCATTTTTTTATTCAACGTTTTAAACTTAAAATGATGTTTTTCAAAATTGCTCATCGTGTTTTTGTCTGACGCACGGTGTTCAACTTAGACCCGAACTGCTCAGGGCCTTATTTTATTATAGATTTGGCTGGAAATTTGGGAGCAAGCCTGGAATTAAGAAAAATTTCGACTGGGTGAAGGAAATTTTTAAATGTATCACGTTTGATGGTCGGCATTCAAATTTTGAGAGTTCGAATACTCTCAATTTTTCGAATTACTCTCAATTTTTTTGGTAAAATTTCGACCTAGATAAGTATCAAACTTTTCCATTTTGTGTGTATTTTGAGTGTTTCCAAATGTTTACTTTCATATATAAATTCTAGACTATAATTTTTATTATTATAATGACGACAACTGATGACGTCAAAATTTCCCACGGTTAAAAACATCAGTTTTTTTCTTTCAAAGATAACGGTGAAATATAATTTTTAATGCAAATTGTTACCTACCATTCGATTTGTACAGGCGATCCGCACACGGTGCACCGCGGTGGTGTCAGTCATTTTGTTCATACATCACATTAGATGGTCTAATAAGCTCGAAATGGACCAATCAAACGCGAGAAATTGAAAAAATTTCCTTCACCCAGTCGAAATTTTTCTTAATTCCAGGCTTGCTCCCAAATTTTCAGGCAAATCTATAATAAAATAAGGCCCTGAGCAGTTCGGCCCGAACTGTTCGGGTCTAAGTTGAACACCGTGTGACGTCGGACAGCCTTTATCAGGATCTATATTTCTTTTATCGAAATTACCTTTTCAGTTTGATAATTGCTATCTGGAAATCAAAATATGAAAATCTAATCGTTTTCAAATATTCTGTACAAACTTATCTATCAAAAATGTACAATTATTGATTATGTTGGATACACTGAATCGAATCTCAATGGAAAACTATTCAAATAAAAATAAGAAAAAATATTGTTTTTGAATTATTATTATTATTTTGTGGTTTTCAAAAGTACTTTTCTTTAATAGTTCCACATCTCCAAGATTAGAATTTTTGTGTGATGCTTTACCCTAAAATTTATTTCATTACCATATGTTGTTTTAAAATTTCAAAAAACGAAAGATTGTCAATTAATTTGAAAATATGTTAAAAAACGTTAATTAGCTTGAATATATGATGATAAGATATATGAAAGTGAAAATTTGTATCGAAATTCTATTTGTAGTTTGACAAAATATTTTATTCTCTACTGATAATTCTTAACTGTCAATGTTTAAAAAAATGTTCAAAGCTGACAATTTTAAAATAAATCTTCTTTATAAACTGAGTCTTTCGAATATGTTTGTGTTCTGGCATCTGCAAATGAATAAAACTAACAGCATATTTAATGTTTTTGAAACTCAGTGTGGCTGGTTGAGTTTCTAAAAACAACGGAAGGAAAAAAAATAAGGTGAGGTTTTCAAAATGAGAAAATATTTTTCCTTTTAGCGCTGAAATGAATCATTAGTTTTAGGTAGTGAACATAGTTGATGACCTCAATATTATATTGACAATATATTATATAATTTTCATTAAAATCTTGCTGGGAATTTGTAAAGCGCTGATCAGAGAATGAAAATTAATAGAATATTGTTTTTGCAATTATCTCGAAAACATTTATTTTTTGGTAAAAAATATTTGTAAGCTGAGTTTGAATTAATTTTGAAAATTTTTGGCCATCATAAAATGGTTTTGTACGTCTTATCTTTCATGATAGCACACAATATAATGAATGTAATTTTGCTACTCAAAATAATAGTTATTAAGTGAGGAGGGGGCTAGACATGGAAGCTATATTGCTTGGAGGGGAGTGGTTAGATCTTGCAGTTGTTGAATTGGGCATTTATGGAGCAACTGGTAGATGTCCTTTGGAGGGAGATGAACGAAGAATCTAAAGAAACCTTTTTTTTTTTTTCTACCTATAAGAAGAACTGCAATTTACTATTCTATTTTTCTGAATAACGTCAAAGGGATATTCTCATGTGAGGCTCAAATTTTCAAAAAAATATCAAAAAAATATTTATTATTCCGAAAAGTATTCAAAAATTTTATTTTTATATCACTGTCTGTTAAAAACTGGTCCTGCGGCAATATTTCGTCTTACTGCTCTATTTTTGATACTTATCTCTCTTGTATCTCAACCATGACGCGCGTGGGGGGGATGTACACTATTAATGACCATCTTGCTGATTAGTATAATATCTTTTATTATATATAATTTTTTTTTAATTCAGGGAGAAGGATCTTTATGGTGAAACAGTTACCTCGATGCGTGTCTACACTTTCAATTTATTTCATATGTATCTTTTGATCTATTTCATCATAGTTTGATCTTTTTTATTTTTTATCCTGCAATACTTCTCTCAAATGAGTGGTGTTCTTTTCAATTTTCCTCACTTTGTAAAAAACTAACCTTTAAAAGTAAGCTTCCTCATGTCAAAAAACTAAGAGGAAGTTTACCTGTTCAACAAAAGTACTGAAAATAAATCAACTAAACAAGAAAAAAAAGTCACTAGTAGCCAAACTTTACGTCTGAGAGATGCGAGACTGTCAACACTGGGTTTTTTGGCCGAATAAGTCTACTCCAAAATTTTAATAAAACTTTGAATGTGAACTATACCGTATAGACTTAACGGTATAGTCTATACTTCCCTAAACTTTTCTATCTATGATGTTGATTTGTTCCGAATTGATTCTTAGGTTTTTGTTAAATTACTAAAATTATGCTTCTGGCAATGAATTATTGCTTAATTTTTGCCTTATTTAAAGGGGTTTGGATGGCAAATTTGACAAATTCACGTTTATGTATCTTGGAAACTAAGAGCTTATGAGAAAAACCGAAAATAATTATTTGTAGATTTATCTTGCATCTTGCGACTTAGTTTACAACAGATTTTTTGACATTACCACTGGTAGTTTCAGCATCTTTACAAGGAGACATTTTCGAAACTTCAAAGTGTATCTTGTCCTAGACTATATTTCCAAATTAGCTTGAATTTTCACAGAACACGTAACGATACCATGCCAAAATTATAACAAAAGTTTTTTTTGATCCGGTGTCTGACCAATTCTAGAACTGCAAATAATCGCCGTTATTTGGCATCCTCAGACTTTGAAATTTATCTCCTCCAAGGATAAATTTCAGAAATGGCTCAAATTTTTACTAAGTAATCTGTTAAGTAGTTTTAATATTCCAGTACAAGCTTATCTAAATTTATTGATTATAATCCGAAATATATTTTTTTTGGTCAAATTCGGAATAAAATTCGAAAAAAAAATTACGTGATGAGAATTAAAATTCTACTTAAATCAAGTGGGCGATTTACTGATCGAAAAATGTTCTTACGGCATTTCGAAATTTTCATCCTGGATGCTTCAAATTAACATATTTTATTTTTAGTTACAAAAATACTTTGAAAAAGAAACACAAACGAGCTAAAAAATAGAAACATTTCGACAATTTGTTCGTGATGAGAATGAAAATACTACTTAACCTCCTCACACCCAGAAACGAGAACTTCGCCTCACACCCAAAAGCCTATATAAAGGCAATACTTTAGAGCGCGTATCACGGGAAAACTGCAAAAATATCAATTAACTTATTTTTCACTGATTTAGATCAAGGATTAATAAGTAAATACCACATAACATTACAAATTTCGAAGTCTGTGAACTCGATAACTGCCAGAGAAAAGAGAGGTTCACTCATCTTGTATTTCTTGGAAAACCATACATTGTTCTCATGACATATAAGCTACAAATTAACAAGTGAAACTCTAGCTATTTATAACTAGTCTCAAATTTGTAATATTATAACTCGATTGCATACAAAACAATTATTCATATCGCCGCGCGTCAAAATATATGCAGCACAATTTGAAAAATATTGCTAATCATCTGATAACTCAAAATCAGTACCACCTTATGTTCTTCACTTGATCTATTTGTCTTTGTCGGCTTTATTTGGGTTAAATTGCCGTTCAATTTTTTTGGAAAATAATTTTTTGAAAAATGTTTTTTGTTCATTATTTTGAGTTTCATAAAAATCAATTTAAAAAAAATTATTCTGCGTATAGAGACTGCCGAATGCATAAACTTATATCAAAAAAATCCTGAAATACTTTCCTAAAAATAAGCTTTCTTAGAATTTCGACTTTATGTATCGTTTTAACACAAGTATTTTTTTAAGAAATTTTGGCGAAAATCCCAAAAAAAAGTAGGAAAAAATATGTTTCGAACGGCTTATCGTATGAAATTTTCAACAATATTTTTAGAAATAAAATTGCAAACTCTATGACGCATTTGAATTGTAGGTCTGTGACGATGTTATTTCTGCGCCGTTTTGGCCACCGAAATTGTTTTTGCCTTTAGATAGTCAAAGGGTGTAAATCAAGTTGGCGATTTACTGATCAGAAAAGGTACTTACGGCATTACGAAATTTTCATCCTGGATGCATTAAATTAACGTATTTTATTTTTAGTAACAAAAATACTTAGAAAAAGCAACCAAAACGAGCTAAAAAATAGAAACATTGCGACAATTTTTTTGTCATTTTTGTTCTTTTGTGCTTCTTAAACGTAAACAATCGATTTGATGCATTTTTGTGCCAAAATCAGCCCTCGATACCCCCTTATTAACAATTTCAAATGAATATAGCTGACCGAGGTCAAAAGTTTTCACTTGAAATTTGCACGAAATTAACCTGACAAGTTGAAAAATTTTTAAGACAAGACAGTCATTAATTTATTTTCCACTATGTTGTCCACAACGCGATAAAAAAATCAGACGATCGTAGTATTTATTTTTAAATTTAAATAAAAGATTGTTAATTTGAAAGACCAAAAATAAAGGAATTCTATCGCAGATTTGAAAATTGGGATTAAATCAATTTCCCATTTAAGTGTTGTTTTTAACCTCGGACAGCCTTTATCCATAATGATGCTCGAGTAACCTTAATCTCTCATTTGCCTTTTCAAAGAATAGAGAACAAGAGATTTAAGTTACTCCGGATGATGATCGATATCAAGACAAAATCACAAATATGAAAGTTAAACAATAAATTTTCTGCTCGTAAGTATCGCACAATAATGTTGACCTGGAAACATCACATCAAAAATAATCTTATCAAACTCTTTCCTCGTCAGAATTGAATAAAATATGCTAAATTATATCAATTGAGGCGGCTTCGTCGACATTTCTGCCACGTTTAAAACTCTCCTAAAAACTGAAAGCAGAGAATAGGCAATATTTTAAATTTGGTGCGGCTTCGTTGACATTTCTGTCAGAATGATATTTGAGGGCGGCGTCGTCGACATTTCTGTCATATTAATATTCCACGGTGGTAACCTTAAAATTTCTGACGCCCTTACAATTTTCAACTATTATGAGACGATACTATGATGATTTTGAAGATGAAGTTTAAAAAGATACGAATATGGGCTCTTGATGAAGACTTTTTACTGTGTTTATATATTCTCTAAATATACCACCAAAGTAATGTTTCATACTCAAGGCAACTTTTGTAACTACAGAATTTTCGAATTAATGCTTTTGAAGAAAATTTTGAGTTCCAATTTCGAGTTCGAATTTTGAGTTCGAAAAGACTTCCGAACAATATAAAAAATGCCTTATTTTTTTTCAAATTTTTTTTACATTATTTTTTTTCAAATCAACAAAAAAAATTCTTCAAAATGGCCACTTTAATTTTTCGCGTAGGTGACCACATATTTTTTATATGCTAGTTGAAAAATCATATGACATTTTTTTTGGATTTTTGGTTGAAACTATTTTGAAATATATTGAAAATTTTCCCCATTTCTTGTCAAAATTTTTCAAACTAATTTTCTGGAATCTTTAGCGAAAATATTGGGAATGGCTACTTTCATTTTATTTAAATATGTCTTCATTTTGTTTTTTCGCTCTTGTTTATACTCTGAATCATAATTTTAGCGATGAAACTACGGCTTGGCAGAAGTCCATCAGAGCCCTTTTTCATCGAGAATTAAAAAAAATTTATCACACCAAAACTGGTCAAATTGGTAAGCGAACCAATCCACCACATACAGTTTGATGAATTAAACTCATGAAAATAAATATTCCTTTCGATGTGCTAAAATGTCGGTTTTTTCGTCTTTTTTCAAAAATTTAAAATTTTGATTTTGACGTAGAAATCATATAAAATTAAATTATGTCAATTTTCGCTGGTGGTCAAGACCGTATTTTAAAGCGACTAATTAATAAAAACTGGAATAAAAATTAAATGTAGTTTAGACACCTTTGATAGCAAACGCGTGTTTTTGAGTATTTTTTTAAAAGACGATTTATAAAGTAAAAATAATCGATCTGAAAAAAATCTGATTCAACAAAATGAGCTCAAAAGTGGCATTTTTCGTTCGACAAAGTTTTAATTTGAAAATTTCGAAGTGGCAAAAAGTTTCCGATCAAGAGAAAATAAACTGAAAAAGTGCAGGTCTGTCAAAATGCACCGACACTTTTAATTTAAAACCACAATATTGAGCACCGATTGTTTTTTATAGTTCCTGAATTTTATTCCTTCTCATTATTATTTTCGTACAAGAAGGGAAATTAAGATCCTACTGAATAATTTAAATTTTAAGGTAATTGTAGGGTACTTGATTTCGCTTAAAATCGAAATTTTTAAAGATTTTATTCAAAATATTTTGAAATATTAAATTGATGGGATATGATTAACTACAAAAAAGATTTTGAGGAAATACCTACCTAGGAAGGTCTTTGGCATAAGCACACAAAAGAAGATTCAGTCAGGCTATCTACCCGACCCGTCTGCGTTAGCCTTTACTTCACAATCGTATTAGTGGAACTGATTTTATGATTGTTTGTAAAGTGCTCGTCAAATTTTATACGAGTGGTCTTTACTGGGGTAAGCACTTGGTTTTTAATTATTAACAGCTTTATTTTAGTTGTGCGAAAAAGTTAAATTTTTGCAATATTCAGAAACTGTCTCAAAGACATACAATTTTAACAACTGGTTCGAAGAATATTTTAATGCATAATAATAAAGCTGTATTTTGGTTTTCTCCAATGGTTAAATCATTGCTTCATTCTTAAAAAGCAAGCTTGCAGATAAACAATTTTAACAACCGGATCAAAAAATAATTTCTTGCATAATTGAACAGCTTTATATCAGTTTTGTCAAAACGTTGCATTATTGTTCAATTGTTAGAAAATATCTTGCAGACAAGACAAATATTACTTCTTGACCAAAGAATGTGCTTTCGGCACAGTAAACCAAGAGAAAAATATAAATTAGTTAATAGTCAATAAAGTAAATATGAATAGTGAATTCAGTGTTAAAGTTAGAACTCATGAAATATCTACGTTTCGATTTATTATCATTCTCAAGATGAACCAGAATTAAAGCAAGATTATTTATTATCAAACTAAAAAACATCTTAAGGAGGTGGCATTAGTCCAGCCGATTGGTACCGTTTTTCAAAGCAATATATCATATATGAAAAAAAAATATGGAAATTTTTTTTATCTTCAACAAAAGTGTTTCTTCTTACAAATGTTCTAATTTTTATTTTTTAAACATAACAAACTATAGGTAAAAATTCAAAAAACACTTTTCACTGTGCATCAATTTCCAACTTAACCCGACTATAAACTTTTTTAAAGACGATATTAGTAAACTTCATTTATTTTCGGGTGTACTCCGATAATAAGTTCCTTAATAACTCTGCACATTCAATAAAAATTTTAATATCAAAGTTTTTTTTCCATGAAAAAGGATAAAAATTGGCAAAAAGTAGAGAAAAACAGCTTTTTTTTGAGATAAAAATGAACCTTAAATTGCGTTTTGATGTTAAAATGTCCTGAATATTTACAAAATGATGCCTATTACACCCACTATTTTATTGGGAATTTTTCACAACCATAAAATGTTTAAAGATTCAGTGCCGAATGGCACTTATCGAGTGCACAGTCAAGTGTTAAAAATTTCATCAACAGTTTCAAAATGATAATCGGGCGACTTACCGATTAGTTGACATACGGCGATTTAATAGATGCCAAAACATTTAATATGTGAGTCTGCATGATGTTTCATGAGGAGTTCGAAAAACAACGCATAAAAATTTTTGGACTTGATTTGGGAAAGATTTTCATAATTTTTCTGAAAAAGTCGATAAAAAATGAAGAAAATAAAAATTTTATGATTTTTCCAACAGCGGTCAGAAAATATGTAGGAATCCATGAAAAAAGTAAAAGTTGCAATTTTTTTGGTTTTCACCCACAAATTTGAGTAATTAAAACAAAAAAATTTTTGACAAAAAATTCGGAAAAAGATAGGTGCTATTGAGTTCATACCGACGCTTCTTCCTGTTTTCATATCGGTGGTTGTATTAGTTTGTTCGATTGTTGTTGCTTATATGAAAATGTTAAGATTAAATTTGATAAATATGAATAACTGTGAAATTTGAGATAAAACAACTTTTACTTCTTACGCACAGAACATATTTTTAACTTAATGGAGTGATACATCTCAAATGACATGCAATTGTTCAAAACTAACATCAAAAAATTCGGTGTCAACTTGTTTATGACGGTACTATGAATAATATATTAAATGTTCATACGAAGCGTGAAAGCGAAATTGTGTTTTTTTATTAACCCTCCAAGGCATAAAGCCTTTTTAACGGCTAAAGTCAGTTCAAATCAGCCAAAATTGATATAAAAATGATCGCAGAAAATTCTCCTTCTGATGCATTTCAAAATTTGACAATGTGAATCTAAAAATATTTCCTAAAAATTTTTCGGATACTTGTTTCAAATTTTATGACGAGTTGATTGAAAGGCCTTTTTTCGCCATAGTTTTAATTCTGAAATAATACTTTTTGATCAAAATTTGTAATTATTATTTTCAATAAGCCAGTTTTCAGGAAAGTGTTTTGACTACAATTTGCAAAAACAATTAGCCTTCCAGACATATCTGGAGCTAAAATGTTTCATTGCGAGTGAAATTTCAAAATATCTGATTTCGATATTAGTATAGTTAAACTGATATCTTTTGAAAAATTAATTATTTGTGAAAATCATGGCAAAGTGATACACTTAAACAATATTTGGCTTAATATTGTAATAATAATCAAATAATTTCATTAAATCATGAAAACCAACAATTTTTTACCTTAAAAACGTGATTTTTTCATGAATATTTTGAACATATTTAAAAATATTTTGTGATTCCCAACAGATAAAGTCAATCTAACAAAAGTGGTAAGTGTAACAAAGCACTGCGCAGTTATTGTGATTATTAAACATTTTCTTGAGCCTATCATGAAGTGGTATCACTTGCTTCAATTAACTTTGCTTTTCGAACGTTTTTTTCTAAAATTTAACATAAAATTGCTATAATATTGAATATTTTTTTCGAAAGTTTAACTCTTCAACTTGATCATACTGGAAAAATTGGAGGTTAATCTTATACGAGTTTCCTGTAAACAACGCTAAAAAAATAGCCTCCTTAATGGCTTTTATGCCATGGCGGAATTTTTTTTCATGCTTTGGAGGGTTAAGCGCGTTAATGTTTTAAAGCAATTGAATGTGATTTGAAATGAATATCTTAATGAATTTGAGTATATCAACTGTATTTTATGCGTGAAAAAATGTCGCTCGAAAGACAGAAATTTACGAAATAAAAATGGCGGTTTCTTTTTTGTGAGTTATACTCACAAAGACAAGTCACTGAAACAGAGTAATCAGAAAGTTGGCCTTACGTCAAGATGATTGTTTGACTTTTCCATTGTTGAATTTTAAAATGCTGGTTGAAGCAAAGCTTTTAAAGGATTTTAAGTGACAAGGCTTAAAAGAAAGCCATATATATACCGAAGAGAATGTTGGTACGTGAACCCGATATTTTTGAGTTTAAGTGGTCAAATTGTATAAGACCTTATTTTTAAAAATTTTTGTTTGCGCTGTTTTAACGTAAACGATGAATTTGGTGCATTTTCATGTCATGATGAGTGCAGAAAATGTAAGAACCCTTACCCCTCAAGTTTCAAAGTTTATTAAAAGTTATTAAAGATCTTTTTTGTATTTCGAAATAAACGTTGTTAACTTACTCGTTGTAGTTGTTGTGGTTGTTGTTGAACTTGAAGTCGTGGTCGTCATGGAAGTTGTTATCGATGTTGAAATTGTGGTCGTTGTTGAAGTTGTTGTGAATATTGTTTCTGGAATATATAAATGATTACATTTATGACTACAGCTTATCTAAAGGGAGTGGGTGTCGCTCAAGACCACTCTTCAAAATAAGTATTGGAACTACAGTAATCTGATGATATGCCACCAACGCATTTTTCATCTATTTTTCCGAACCATCAGAGCGGCAATACTGATTTTATATAGTGGTTTTTTTTCAAAATCCTTATTTTCTTGAACGCAATAACGAAAAATGTGTTTTGGAATTTCCAAAAATAACGAGTTTTAAGGGACTACGTAAAAAACTTTCCCTTTTTTTAATTTTTAAGATAAATTAACGATTGATAGATGAATTAAGAGCTGAAACCGTTTCAAAGGCTGATCGTAGCTTTGTTAAAAATTTTATTCGGTTTTATTCCAAAATTATGTCTTGTTTACTTTAAATTTCCAATAATTGAAACTAAACGAATGAAAAATTTTTTTGTTTTTTTCAAATATCGAAACCATTCAATCAGTTTGGTGATAATTTTAACTTTGAGCCTGCAAAATGATAAAAATTATGACATGTTCAAAAAATTTAAAATTTTACAGAACTTAATCGAGATTGTGTTTTTGAAAAAACGAAAGGTTTTGATGAGAGTTTCGTATTGCAGTTTAATTGACCCATATGAAAAATATAATAGGAAAAATTTCTGAAATTGGGAGAAGAGGTAGCTTTTTAAATAACTTTTTTGAAGTCTTTGTGACTGCATAGGTGAGATTATATCAAATCACTGAAATTTTGAAAATTATTGCAAAGAGTTGTTCTTTATGGTTAAAAGTTTCTCGGAAAATCTCCTTTTCTAGTTTGTTCAGAAACGGCATCGTGAAAAGTTCAAATCAGCGGCACCAACGCCCTGAAGCTCAGACCAATTTTAGCACCGTTTTTTTGACAGTGATAACCGTTTGTTCACAATTTTTTTCAAATTAATTTCACTCACCGGAAGCACAGAGCCGATATATCGGCTAAAGCCTACCGAAAACCTCCTGAAAAGGGGGAAAATTGACACAGAATTGTTTATTTCGAATAAAATGTGAAGAATTTCGTGTTGATTCAAAAAATATCTCTTTTTTTGCTAAATATTTTATTCGAATATTACAAACAGTTGGTTTTTGAGATTTTTCGAGGAAGATTTACTTCCGGGACTAGCACTTTTCAGAGAGTGTTTTGTGCATGCATAACACTTGTGACTTAAATTTATTGGTATCTAGAGACAGACATTTTTTCAATGAAAGTATTCATGATAAAATTATCTATACAATTAATAAGCTATAATAAAATAAATTGAAGAATCAAATTGTCACCACTGTCACTAGATAACAATATTAATAAGAAAAGCTTTGTTTGAACTAATACTAATTTTCTTTATAATTCATGATTTTTATCCAAATTTTTACCTATATATATTTGTGAAATTTATGATGATTGTCGTCGACTGAT
>SCLH01000543.1:1674-12612 GCA_004367855.1 Oikopleura vanhoeffeni | reverse complement strand
GTAATTAAAACATTTTAAGACTATTGGTGGTATTCACTTAAATTTAATCTTTGCTGGTAAACTAAGTTAATTATTTTTTTTATTTTGCTGGTAAACTGCATTCTAAAAGTCCTTTTCCTATTAATTTTGCGTTGACTACCCCCTTAAGGCTCAATTTTGTTTAGCAAATTTCATTTGTTTTAGTTTTAATATTAAAAATAGGAAAGCTAGGACTAGCCGGGTCCAGAATATATTGCCTATACATTAGGTGGTGGTCGGGCTACTTTCCGCTAGAAAGTTTTCCTGAATATTTTATATAATAATATACCGGCGAAAAAAATGGTTGTTTTATCGTATTTTCCTTAAAACTTTTTTCTTCTGAGCCTGAAATTCCTGTTAAATCTTGTTTTAAATAAAGTACTACAAAGAGTAACGTATACAAAACTAGTTAGATAATGTCGAGTTGTATAACAATTTTACTTACAATTTTGAATCCACATATTCCTTAGCTTATGCTGCAATTTTCCTTTTAAAGCCTATATATACATCAGATCTCATATGACAGATCACGTATGAGAAATATGATAATGCCGAAATGTACCAAGGGTAGATTCTGTCATAATCACAAAACAGAACATTCTGTGGGCTTATCAACCCTTTGCCGTCGCTCCCGCGGACGGTCGGGTAGATAACCCGACAGAATGTTCTTTTGTGATTATCGAAATTAGTAACATTAACGCCCATTATCATCTTTTTCGTCATTTGACGCGTAATCACCTCTTTTTTGTTTTCATTTTGGCAGAATGTACTGGGGTGATTCCCCGGCGAAATGTTACAAAATTTTTCATAATCATTTTTTTATAAGTTTTTCATAATCACTTTTTTATAAGTTTTTCATAATCACTTTTTATATGTTTTTCATAATCACTTTTTTATTAAGTTTTTTCATAATCATTTTTTATAAGTTTTTCATAAATCACTTTTTTATAAGTTTTTCATAATAACACTCAAGAAAGTTTTGCCTCATTTAGTCTTTCTGAACCGGATTCGGCTTTCCCAGCTAATAATTCTCCTAAAATAGATTTAGACGCGGCTAGCACTTCCACTATTGATATCGACATGCCCGATAAGTTATTCAGCGATGACTTTACTTTTGATTTTGAACAAAAAAATCCAAAAGAAATATTAGAGTTAAAAAATCAAATAGTTGATGATCTCGTAGTGATGGTTATAAGACCCAGCATCAGTTACAGGACCATGAGGTAATTGGGCTTTAAATACATGTGATCATCATGTTCTAAATACAACTACAATTATTGATTTGGTTTTAAGCCATCGTGAATGGTTAGCCCAGCGGCAAGGTTTCAGTGACGCTGTTAAAAGCCAGCTAAAATAACAAGCTAAACTTAGAGTGTCATTTGTTTAGTTTTAATATTAAAAATAAGGAAGCTGGGACTAGCGGGTCCAGAATATATCGCCTATACATTAGGTGGTGGTCATGCTACTTTCCGCTAGAAAGTTTTCCTGGTATTTTATATAATAATATACCGGCGAAAAAATGGTTGTTTTATCGTATTTTCCTTAAAACTGTTTTCTTCTGAGCCTGAAATTCCGTAAAATCTTGTTTTAAATAAAGTACTACAAAGAGTAACGTATACAAACTAGTTAGATAATGTCGAGTTGTATAACAATTTTACTTACAATTTTGAATCCACATATTCCTTAGCTTATGCTGCAATTGTCCTTTTATAGCCTATATATACATCAGATCTAATATGACAGATCTCGTATGAGAAATATGATAGCAGAAATGTCCCAAATGTAGATTCTGTCATAATCACAAAAGAGAACATTCTGCGGGCTAATCAACCCTACGCCGCCGCTCCGCGGACGGTCGGGTTGATTACCCGACAGAATGTTCTTTTTGTGATTATCGACAGAGATCTACATTTGTACATTTCGACCCATTATGACTTTTTTTGGATTAATCACAATGACAACTTTGTCATTTCTCACACAATGACCTGTTTTTTCAAGCATTTCTCACACAATGACTTTTTTTTCAAGACACATTTCTCACACAATTCATTTTTTTTTAAATTTAAAATGACCTTTTTTTTCAAAAATAAATGACTTTTTTTTCAAAAAATAAATGACTTTTTTTATCAAATTTAATGACTTTTTTTCAAAAATAATGACTTTTTTTTCAAAAATTTATAATGACTTTTTTTTCAAAAATAAATGACTTTTTTTCTAAAAATTTATAATGACTTTTTTTTTCAAAATTAAATGACTTTTTTTTCAAAAAATATTAATGACCTTTTTTTTCCAAAATTTTATAATGACCTATTTTTCCAAAAAATATTAATGACCTTTTTTTCCCAAAATTATAAATGACTTTTTTCAAAAAAATCGACTATAACTATTTCCAAACAAAAAATATAATGACCTTTTTTAAAAACATTTATATTGACTTGTTTATTTTTATCACATTTCAGACAGATAAAATTAGTAAATATTATTTTCATTGCTTCGAAAGTGAAAGCTGTGATTCCGTAGTTTTTGCGACATAAAAATAATATTTTAAGTCTTTGACTGTTTTGCTTCGCTGAGCGCCTTTTTAATATATATTCAGAAAGTTTTCTCTTGTTAATTCATGTCCATTATTCTCCAAGGTTTCCCACAATTCGATTTCGGAAATAGAATGTTCAATTAATAACCGCTTTCGTTAATGTACTCGATGAGTCCAAACAATTTTGAGTCATTGTCCCAATTCTTCTGGAATATTTGATGCATTACATCCACCTCCATGTCAAAGCTTATATTTCGAATGAAATACTTATATCGGATTTTAAAAAACGCATATATATTATTTTTAACCTTAAAGGCTTTTAAGCATAAATTTTTTCAAGACATTAACGGGCTTTTTTTGTCTTATTCTGAATTTCTTGAAAAAACCGTTTATTTAGAAATAGATTCGTATCTGACATAAAACAAAATCTTACTTTTAGTGGCCAAAATAGCAAAACGACATATTTCTTCAATTTTAAGTTACAAATAATGAAAATACAAGTATTTGGTTGTACGCACTTTAAGACGCACTTAAGACAATTTAGCGGAGAACTTAGAATGGTCAATTTGAAGCGTACATTTTTTATTAATCACACGCCGCAATGCATTAATACTTTCAGTATATGATGAATTAGGGTATTCTTGATAAAGTTCAATCTCTTGATTTGATGTGCCTGGTTGATTCGAACAATTCATTCCTGATCTCTTTGTAGTAGTGTCATGAGCTAAAATATTTTTGAAAAATTTCTAGTTCTATAATCTTGAATGTTTTAATTCCATGTTAAAGTTATAAAAATGGCAAACGAGTCGGTTAAAGAGCTATATTGAAAATCTTAAGTCATCTTATTTGACCAAATAGGACATTATATTTTTTTCAAAAAAAGGTCATTAAATTTTGGAAAAATGGTCATTAAAAATTTTTTGAAAAAGGTCATTATATTCTTGAAAAAAGGTCATCATAAATTTTTTCAAAAAAAAGACATTTAAATTTTTTTGAAAAAAAGTCATTATATTTAGAAAAGTCATTATAAATTTTTGAAAAAAAGTCATTATAAATTTTTTGAAAAAAAAGTCATTTATTTTTGAAAAAAGTCATATAAATTTTTTGAAAAAAAAAGTCATTTTTTTTTGAAAAAAAAAAGTCATTATAAATTTTTTTTAAAAAAAGTCATTTTATATTTTTTGAAAAAATGTCATTGTGCGAGAAATGGCCTTGAAAAAACAATCTTGTGTGAGAAATGACAAGTTGTCATTGTGATTTCACCCAAAAAAGTCATAATGTTTAATGATCTTAAGTCATTGTGCAAGAATATCAGCTTGTCATTGTGCAAGAAATGTCGCCTAGGGCGACATTTCTTGCACAATGACAAGGCTGATATTCTTGCACAATGACTTAAGATCATTTACCGTCAAAAATGAATAAAATCTCCTTCTGCGTAAAATAAAATTTGTTCGAAATGTTATTTTTGTTCTCAATTAAAGTATATTACTGGAAAACCTGAACTTTGGGCTGGACTTGTGTTCCGAAGAGGCTTTAAGGTGGCTTGTGACGATTAAATTTCTCTAGTGGTTTGTGTTTCGTTATAGCGCCTAGAACCTGCCTAGGCTGCTTAATGGGAACTGTCCATGCTTGTATTTACAACCGGCATTGAAATTGGGCTAAAATAATAAGATAATAAATAAATATATTCCGAATTGTTGGTAAACTTTTTTAAAACCTTGTTTTTTACTGGTTTTTGTTTGTCACTCGGATATGTCCTAATCACCCTTTTTAAAATTTCTGTTTTGCCATGAACAAGTAAGTTGGCGGAAATCAGTAGTAAAGTGAAAATACTAAATTTACGAAAAAATATATTTGAATCACAGAGAGCTTTTAATAGGCGCGAACGGGTTCCACTTTTAGCCATTTTTCTTCACATTTTAATTAATTAAAAAAATGTTTATTTTTTTTTGTAATAAAATGAATCTTTCGTTTGTATACAAAACAATAAAATATTATTTTTTCTCTAGCCTTTAATTTTTTTTTGTTACTGTTCATTCATGGTATAACAAATGCATTCGAATTTGTATTTTTTTTTTTATAAGATTTTTCATTACATTACATACAGACTTTTTCGGCGACTACGCATTTTTATATAGCAATAGAACTATAGTCAAAAAATACGATAAAAAATCTAGCAAAAAATGTAGTTCTCTCGAATTCGACATACCTAGATTATTTTCTTGATGATCTGTATCCATTTGTCGGCTCATAATGTCCTTTTATATCGTCCCAAATCAGAACCAAAAATCCAATAAAGGCTTGGAACCCCTGTTTTGTGTCGTTGGCAAAAACAAGTTTCAGATAAAAATTAATAAAATAATTCTATCTAGAATAATGTGTCGTTGAGAAACCGCTTCAATAGTCTAAAATAAAGATAAAAATAACACTTTGTTTTTGTATAAAAAATAGTGACATTTAGTTTAAAAAATAAAAAGTTTCAGTAAGAATATGAATAAAACTTGAATGAATAAATTTACTAAAAAAAAATTAAATTTTTAACTTTGCCATCCAATAATTTTAGGCAGGTGGCATTTGAGCAAACGGGACTCGTAGCGCGCCGTGTTTCGCGCATCTCTCGAATCGTCGAAAGGGGGTCGAACCTCACGCGGCCTTAATTTCTTTCCCAAATCGCTCACAATAGTCGAGGAATTCGGAGACAATCGGATAAATCGGAACCGGCATTAAAATCAGTTTGTTTTGCCAAATTTTCCGAGGAGGAGAGAGGAAACCATCGCTAAAAAACTTCGTTATTTTCATCATAAAAAAATACTTAATTCATCGGGTTTACAAAATGGGAGGCGGTTTTTGTTTTTGCTTAAACCAAAAAAATAATGCGGTTTTATGCAATTTGAAAATGAAAAATTGTTTAAACCGTCAAATTGAAGTAATTATTATTTTTTTACTGTAAAATTTCAAAAACAAAATCTTCTGATTTTTTTACTTTTATTTTTGTGATAATCCTCGGTAATTTATCGACGTTTCCGCATAAACCTTTTCGTGTAGATCACTGAAACTAATTTTAGCGAAAACAAATAATGCGTAATCAGCTGGGCAGCGAAAAAATAAATGAATGTTGAGGCCAGTGAAAATTCGCCTGAAAGACGTCAACAAAAATATTTTGTTTTGTTCATTGTCGATCATTTCATTTGGTGACGATAAAGACGAAGAACACTTCATGAAATTTTTTAGTTGGCATTGGGCTTCCTAGTATTAATCCCGATTATGATAATAAAATATAACGGTTTCGAAAATATAAAATAAACATATAACTTTTTATCTGAAAAAAGATCCCGAAAGTCATGATTCTATATTTTTAAATATTTGATAGACAAAAGTTCAAATATTTCAACAACGAGATTTTTCATGATGTAATTTTCGAATACATCTAGATAGTGTGAATTGCATAAATACATTTTTAAACAATTTTATAACTGTGGTTTTCGTTCTATAAGGACAGCTAAATTTCTGCCATATTGTCCTTGATTTCTAATTGCTCTAAAAATTTTCAAAAATAACGGTAAAGAGCTGAAAATAGCACAAGTTCGGAGGTCATTCTTTAATAATAAAAAAAATTTGGGAAAAATTAGTGAAGACCTTTTTTTTTGCTCTTCGGTCAAAATTTTTCGAAAAAGAGGTGTATTATATAGATAATTTTACGAAAAACAGGTTTTGCAAATTGTCCTAAAGGTTTTAACCAAGATTGTCTTTATATTTTCCATATTGTCTACAGGTTTTGCCATAACTGTTCTTGAGGTTTTGGCATATTGTCCTTAGGGTTTTGCCCAATATTGGTCCTAAGGTTTTGCCTATTGTCCTTAGGGTTTGCGCATATTGTCCTGAGGTTTGGCCATATTGCCCATAATCTTTGCCAATTTGTCCTCAGATTTTTGCCATATGTCCTTGAAGTTGTGCAATATTGTCATTAAATTTGCCTTTGGTTCTTAAAATTTGCTGTATTTTCCTTAAATTTTGCTGTATTTTGCTTAAAATTTGCGATATTGTCCTTAAAATTTCGAAAAGTAATATGGCAAAAATTAAGGACAATATTGGCAAAACCTAAAGACAATATAGAAAATCTAAAGAAAAACGGCAATTCAAAGGACAATATGGCAAACTTCAAAGTCAATATGGCAAAAATCTAAGGGACTAAGCTTGCCTTAGGACAATAATAATGGACAATATGGTAAAACCTAAGACAATTTGGCAAAACCTGAGGACAATATTGCAAAGATTTAAGGACCATATGGCAAAACCTAAGGACAATAATCTAAAAAACCTTGGGACAATATGGCAAAATAATAAAGACAATATGGTAAAAACCTTAGGACAATTTGACAGAACCTGAGGACCATTTTGCAAAGATTTAAGGACAAGTATGGCCAAACCCAAGGACAATATGGCAAAACCTTAGGACATAATGGTAAATTTACGGACAGTATTCAAAACCTAAGGACAATGTCAAAATTAGGGACAATTTGGCAAATCTAAGGGGCAATATGGGCATCATAATAATTAAGATATGGCAAAAGTGAAGGACAATATTGTACAAAGTGAAGACAATATGGAAAGAAAATTAAGGACAATATGGCTAAATACCTAAGAAGAATATGGCAACAATATTAAGAAAATATATGGCAATATTTTTGATAAAAACGCTGTTCTGTCGAAAAACATCTTTAAAAAACACCTGTATTTCGAAATTTAAATCAAAGACAAAAAAAAAAGTTTTCATTATTTTTTAGTCCGAATAACGAATTAAAATTTTCTATATTAGGGAAAATATTTTAAACAACAACATTTTCTCTAGCGCGAGAATATTTATAATCCCGTTTCCAAAAACATTATAGTTCGAATCGTTGATACTATTACAAAATTTGATACGATGGACGTTTAGCTTAAAAAAATATTTTCAAATTAATTTTTTTAAAATAGTTTTCAATTTTTTAAGAATATTCCAAGAAAATATTTTTGGGAATTGTTTTTTTTATATCTATATTCACAAAATTAAATTCAACTCGAAATTCACATAAATTTTGAATTAAAACTTAAGGGTATAATCCCTGCTCCTACATTTTCTGCAGTTATTATGTCATAAAATGCACCAAATCAATTGTTTATGTTTGAACGCATAAAACAACCCAAATGACAACAAAAATTTTTCGAAAATTTGCGTTTTTTTCGATTTTTTCTAGTATTTTTTTCTAAATTATGTTTAAAAATAACGTTTCGTGTCCAATTGACCATCTAAACTTGAAATATCGGGTTGACGTAAGCCAACTTCTCTTCAGTGTTCCCAGCCGCAGCTACTTTCGAAAAATCGAGCACATTTTTTTTCGGAAATTTTTCACTGACCTTGAAAATTCTATATTTTGAGTTTGGGGTCGAAATTTCAAAAAGCCGCAGTAAAGTTTCTATTTGTTCTGAATACTTTAGCCAAAACAGTTTTGAGCTAATTTGCAAATATAACCTGAGGAGTAGATTTTCGAGAATCAAAAACGGTAGTTTTTTCATGTCTAGAAATATAGCATTATCGACAAAAACGCCACTGAAAGTTTTTATACTAATTATACAGTTATGTTAAAATTGGTTTATTTTCAAAATAAACCTAGAGGAGTAGATTTCCGTTTTGCTTAGGTCTTCTTGTGCTTCGCTATGTGTGAAGGAGTGTGTCATGCAAAAAAAGTTTGGCAAATTTTTTCGCAAAGTTGAAGGCTAGTTCTACAAACTGGCTAACTGAATTATATCTGAAGCCTCTGTTCTGCTAATATTTCATCGAGAATAGTCAATTAGGGCAGGGATACCCTTAACAATTTTTGGAATTTTTTTTTTGCGATGTTATTAGTTTAGGGTGTTGTATAGGCTGGAAAGGCTTTTCGAGGCTCATGACTTTTATTCCTCATAACCATCCAGTAAATTGAGTTGACCACGAGCAAAAAAATTTTTTGAAAGTCCGTATTTTTTTCGCTTAATTTTAAAACAATTGGATTTCTCACAGATACACAGATGTATATTTTATAACAAAAAATCTGGAATCGTCTTTTTTCCCCATTTTCACACTCAAAAAGTGCTTCCAAAAATTAACGAAAAGTTGTCGGTTTTTTTGGCCATTTTTGCCACTAAAATCGGTATTTTTTTTTTCGTGTTTTAATGTATTCATTTTTATGCAATACAGAACATTTTAGAGGCAATTTAGAAAAAAATGGTAACGCCCGACGTTGAAATTTCTGGCCTTTACTCCAGGATCACCGTTTGAGAATTTTTTTTGAGCTCAAGGTCATCGTAATCAACTTTTCAGTAGTATCAAAAGATTCGAAAACTATCATGTTTCTGGAAACGGGATTAATAAACTACGGCCAAGTTATTTTACCGTTCTCGAGCAAAGAGCAAAAAAACATTTTCTCATTTCAGCCAACATTTTTTTGGAAAATTTTGATTTTTTTTCACAATTTTTAAAATTCATATATCTAAACAGGTCACGTTGAGCTCAAGAAATCGTGAAATTAAGTTGGACAAAGCGCTTCCAGTTCAATCATATTGGACTGCTTAACCACCGTCTTAAGTTTTTGGAATTTAAAATTTTTGAATTAAAATTTTGGAAATTGAAATTTACGATTTAATTCTTCAAATTTAATAAATTTTGAATTTCTAGTAAGAAAAATTTCAATTAAAAAAATGAAGCAATCGAAATCTATTTCCCCAAACTGTCCTTATTTTTTCCAATTGTCCTTAGATTTTTAAAGTGTCCTAATACTTCCAAATTGGTCTAATTTTTTCAAAATTCAAGTTAAAAAATCCCCAAATTTGTTTCTTATATCACCCAAATGTCCTCATATTCTCCCACCATTGGGTACCTATTTTAACAAATTGTCCTTATATTTCCCAATTGTCCTAAATATCAAACCAAATTATCATTATCATTTCCCCAAATTGGTCCTAAAACTTCACAACCATTGTCTTATATTCCAATTGTCCTTATTTTTCCCGCAAATTGTACTTGGCAATTTTAGGATAATTTGGAAAATCTAAGGACAATTTTGGGAAAATTAAGACAATTTGGGACGTATGAGGACAATTCGGTAATATTAGGACAATTTGGGAAATATAGGACAATTTGGGAAAAATACTTCATTTGAGTGAAAATTTCCATAGAAACGACCCTTTTACAAAAAGTAAAAGCAAAAAAAAAGATATTTCATATTTTTTGAAAATTTTCCTGGTTTTCAAAAAAAATAGTTGGCAAATAGTTTTTAGGTCAACCCACCCTGTCATCGCAGATTAACGGGCAAACCATAGGCGATATAGGAACAAACGGTTTTTTGCATTCACCTGCCACACTAAAAAGCTAACTGGAGAAATTTTAATTAAGTTGATTTGACATCCGGGTTCACCGGATATAAACCGAATGTAACTTTTGGTAGTTCGAATCTCGGTGGGCCCAATTTGTTTTTCTTAAATCAGCCGGAAGCTTATTTAATTATTTGTTCGTTCTTATAATCAGATATCTACACATTAGACTGCTTGAACTATAATTTTTGGATGAACTTCCTTGAAGAAATAAACGAGATTTCGATTTTTTTTCAAAATTTATACCGAAATGATTATATAAATAAATCTCCGTTACCGGTGAACCGGTAGTCCGATAAAAAAGAAAAAAACATTCTCCATTAGGCTTTTTTAGTTGGCACGTTTGGAAGGCAAAAAACTTTTTTCTCTCTCGATATCACGAATGGTTTTTCGTCATGTTAGGGTGAGTTGACCCTAAAAAAAATTACCTAAGGACAGTTATGGGAAGAAAAGGAGGGATCGTTTTGTTCTTTTTATATTTTCCCCATCTAAGGAATTAGCTTAGGACAACAAATTGGGAAATTTTACCTGTCCTTATACAACATAAAATACAAACCAACAAACCAGTACAGAAAAGTCTAATAGGTGATGGTGAAATTTTCCTCAAATTATCCTTAGAAATCCGTCTGTTCTAAGCTATAATCGTAACAAAAAATTTCACTTAATACATAATTCCCCAAAAATTTTAAAAAAAGATAAGGACCAAGACAAGGGAAGAAACAAAAAAAGGACGACGTAATTCTTATATTTTATAAAATTTCTTTATTTCTTTGATTTGTCAATTGTTTTTTAATTTGGTCCTTTATTATTTCCAAAATCTAAACTTATTTCGGTAAATTGTGCTCTCTCATATCCCCACATTTTTCTTTATAATATTTCCCTTAATTATCCTTAAATTTTGACTAACCAATTTTGAAATAATAAGGGACAATTTTGATATTTATAAGGTTCAATTTTGGAGATTTTATAAAGGGATCACTTGAAAATGAAAAAAGAATAAA
>SCLH01000542.1:433168-452848 GCA_004367855.1 Oikopleura vanhoeffeni | reverse complement strand
TTTAAACTTTTTTCTCATTACACCAAAGTCCTAATAAAATCACGTTGACGAATAATCAAAAATTAAGGTTTGGAATATGTCATACATCTGTTATATTTAATTCTTATTTCTTTGAAAAATAAGATGACGTGACCTTTTTTTTGAAAAGTCAATATGCTTCAAAACTCTTAAATAACGGTGTTTATTTGCTCACAAATTTTTTCGGTCTAATTTGAGTACTATTTTGTTTACTTTAAACCAAAACCTTATTTTCTTAATTTGGAAGGTCATCGTGATTGTTTTGAACTGGTGTGTAATGGAAAAAAACCATTAAAAACTTCTAAAAACATCTTCACTTTTTTTCAAAAAATGTTTTAAGCAATTTTTGAAAAAAAACAGTACTATTTTGGCCCAAACCTTATTTCTGTGAATATACGGTCACGTGATCATTTTTCTGGGCTATGGTGTACTGAAAAAAATCTTAGAATTTTTTTTCTGATCACGATCAATGCGTTTTATTTGGTAATTTAATATATAATTTTTGCAAAAAATAAAAAGTCACGTGTAATACAGCTATTAAATTTTCACAAAATAAAACGCACAAGACGTACATTTTGTATAGTTAAAGTTTATTTGATAACTTTATAACTTGATCTTTCATGTATGTAATGATTAAAGCCGCTCAGTAAAATGCGACTTAAATGATGAATCGGTAGCTGGTATGGCCCAAAATCAAGTCTACGAAAAGTTTAACATATATTTGTTCAATGATAATCATCCCATTATTCATCAAAAAATTGTCTACAGGATCCCTATCTCTGATTAGAAAACAATTGTGAAAAAAAAGTTATTAAAAAGATACAATTAAATGCCATAAAAGAAAAATTTAAATACTCTGGCTCATTTTCGCTCGAACTCTTCACAAAACAAGTGCATAAGTAACACGAAACTTTCTAGGTTGATTTGACATTTTTAAATAATTCTGCGAAAAAGTGATTAACACCGCTCACTAATATGTAGGTATCTCACCGAATCCGTGCGTAGGAGAAAAAAATTTAATAGTTATTTAATAAAATTTTACAAAATCACGCTTCATGACACAAATATAAACAAGAGAAACTCGATTATAAATGTTTGGATAACAAAGTTCAGCCCAAATTTCAAGTTCACCGGAAGAGGCTTAGTGAGTATCCCTCAAAAGAAGAGGTCGGACTTCTAATGAAAATAGTTAGCAACTATGGTCACTTATGTACTGAACGCGTCCACTAAAGAGCGAAAAATGGCGTTAAATTCTTTGGACGATTTCACAGGGAGATTGTTGCTCTCTGGCGACCTTTCAGTTACATAATTTGACCCCAAGTTGCTAATATTTTCATGAAAAAGTCGACTCTTCCGATTATTTTGAGGTACTTACGAGTTCTCTACGATGAACTGTTGAAATTTACTGGTAATTTGATATTTACGGTACACAAGATTACGGTATTTTGAAAAAGTACTCAAATCACATAAAAAAAACTTTGGGGTAAACTTCAAACTTGTAAGACTTTTTTCTCAGTTACACCAAAGTCCCGAATAAAATCACGCTGACAAAATAATGTCAAAAATAAGGATTGGAATATGTTCATAAATTAATCATTATTTCTTGAAAAATCCGATCACGTGACGTTTTTGCGAAAATATTATTATGCTTCAAAACCTTAAATTAGGTGTTTATGGCCCAAATTTTTTTTCGGTTGTAATTTTGATTCAACTATTGTTTACTTGTACCCAAAACCTTATTTCTTAAGTTTGAAGCGTCACGTGATCGTTTTTGGACTTTGGTGTTAATGGGAAAAAGTCTTTAGAATTTTTTTCTCATCCGCTCAATAGAAACTTTTTTTTGATTGATTTAAATTGTTTTTGCAAAAAATAAGTACTGTAATTACAGTAAAAATTTCAAAAAAAAAAACGCACAAAACGTCAATTTATCCAAATAGTCAATCTATCACTTTGGTAAATTGTCATTTATACATGATTAAGGGTCCTAAATTGCGATTAAAGGCCATCTGGGAACGAGTGTTCCAGATGGCCACTAGCGGGAGTTAATTATCCCGGCCCTACTACTTAAAAACCACTACGTTTCCTAATCAGGGCCGAGATATTAACAAAAGTGTAATATAGGGATATTGTGCGTGGAAAAGGATATAAGATAATTTTTGCGAGTTTTTTTGAATTATCGTCAAACTGTCCTTTGCCATGGTTGCAAATTCTGTTATTTCGCCCATTTGATCAGATCCTTGAGAATACGTATGCATTGTTCCGTCAGCAAGTGGTCTCGTCACTCCATCGAATTCGTATTCGGGATTCAGGAAGCAGTGATCCAGATTCTGATAGAATTTCGTTCCTTCCAAATTCATTAACTTGGGCCTTTTGAAGGTTAGCGATGAAAATACATTGTAAGGAATATGTATTTCATTTAAGAAAATATTCTCAGTGAGCCTAGATTTTAAGCTACATAATGGTGCTTACATTTGAACGTAAAACTTATTTTTTCAAACCATCATATCTATTTAAACGAACGATTTGTTATTATGTCCGCTGTATGAATAATGGCGGTGACCTTTAAGTGCCAAAATAAAAAACAATTGTTATTTTGTTCAAGCGTAAGGCGTGAAAAGTTCAAAATATTGGGCACTTTATGGGGGTACGTGTCGCTGAATTCCAATTTTCTCGATAAAAAATTAACATACAAGCTTTGAGGAAATAGTCAGATTGGCCATCTTGTTAGAACCTATCATTTATCTTGTAAAAAACAAAAAAAATCTTTTGTATGGCATACACTCCTACACACATAAGCGACACCAAGAGGCCACCTAAGCCAAAAATCGTTAAAATATCTCCTTCCTAGTTTTATGTTGAAATGGCCTAAAATTTAGACATAACTTGTAAAAGTGGTGGTCAAAACTTAATCTTGGAGACAGGATTTTTCAAATTTCGCTATATTTTCACCACATGTAAAAAAACCACCGTTTTTTGCCAATATCCGTCAGAAAAACTATCCCTTAGGAAAAATTTTAAAATTCATTCAATTTTTTTTTCTAAAGCTAGGCCTCAATCAAATACAAGCAATAAACTCTGTAGACCAAATTTTGCTCGATTTTTTTCGAAAGTACGCTCAAAAGAAGCCACGGAAACACTGATCAGAAGTTGGCTTACTTCAAGATGATATTTTGAAGTTTTAGTGGTTAAATTAAAGCAAGCGTTATTTTTGAACTTCATTTTTTGAAAAAAATACTTAGAAAAAATGAAAAAAAAACGCGAAAATTTTTTCTGATAATTTGGTCGGTAGATACACTTTGTTATCACCCAAATTAAATTTGGAAGCAGTTTTCAAAGCCCCAAAGGGCCTCATAAAACCAGCGACCAGTACCCCCTTAAGCGCCCAAAATAAAATTATTTAACGTTTAAAGAAAGGGTCAAAATTTGGAGAATTAAATCGCGCTTTACAATGCCCAAATCCAAAAACAATTCGTTACTTTTTCTGTGTACCGTATTAAAAAGTTCAAAATTTTTGGTGTGCCAAAATAAAAATTTCCCAGTAAAAAATGGCTTGGAAAAAATGACAGGTGTTGAAATGGGTTCAAGCCACGGCAAACCAAATTTTTGGGCCACTTTTTTTAAAGCACCACCATGGTTCAGCACTAGTTGTGGCTGTCAGATAGAGAGACCTTTTATAGGAAAACGTTTATCCAAAACTTATCGATTGCAAACCGACCTTTTTAGTCCTTCACAGAACATATCAACTGCAATCATTTAATTTGTACTATGCTTACATTTTGGCCTATCAAAAATAAATTCACATCTTCTTCATGGACGTTTCTTTCGAATTTTCCCGAATGCAGCGTTACGGGAAGGTAGTCTAATTGAGAGAATTGGTTCTAATTGGAGCCATCTCTGATTGGAATCTCCATTTTGATCAGAACATTTCCGGTTTAAATCTGTGGAATTTAGCTGTCAAAAACGCAAGTTTGACCCATATTAAAGCAGCCCTACTGCTCCTTACTTTGGACATGAACGGAAAGTTGGTGGATTTCCAGTAGGTGACCATTTGCCCTCAAAATATTCCGGGAATTATACCCAACATGACTACCATCATATGCAAGCTGGATATTGAACCTTAATATAAGACTTCTTGTGAAAACAGATTGAACATGCATGTTTATCATAATCACAATCATAAACGTCAGATTTCCCACGAAATTTCCATATTTTTACACTGAAGTTAACTGTGTCTGGTCTAAAATAGCTTGGAAAAAGTTTTCTTCAATATTTCGATTTTAGCGATGACCGGTTACGATCATTTGAAATTTCATAAAAGAAAAATTGGCGTTTGATTCGTATAAGGGAGTGGGTGACGAATCGTCACGTGGACGATGATCGGAAGATTCCCTGAACGACTTTTTTATCGCCTTTTTGTTAGAAAAATTCTTCACTGAGTGTTTTGACCACTAAGATTTTTTCGATTTTTTGAGATTTTTTGAAAAAAAAATGATCGATTTTTAGGGGCTCCTTACGGTTTAAGCCAGGCGTTTATCATTATTTGAAAAGCCGTAAATTTCAAAAAAGTTGCAGGTGAAGTGTAAGGAGGAGTAGGGCTACCTAGTGACTCACTAGTAGTGAGCCTCCCAAATTAGCTGTTTGACTACTAAAAGCCATAGATTCAAAAATTGCTCCAGACGATTTTCGTATTCTTATATAATTGGTCGAATAACAAGTCATTGTGAAAAATCTGATGATAAATAGAAGGAGTAGTCTTTTTTTGGTACGTCTACTAAACATCGTTTTCTGAGCGTAGGTTAATTATCCGATTGCTCTAAATGGTACTGAAACCATCCTTAAAGAGTTTGTACTACATTTTTAGAAATTGATATTTCCGTGGTCAGGTTTCTCGGGAACCGTACTTGGAAAACTTGAAAAAAACACCTTACATTATCGTCAGCACTCCCTTAAACTGAGTTTTAAAAATTCGAAAAATTAAAAATAGGCGCCAGAAACAAGAAAAATTGTCGGTCAAAATCAAATGAAAGACATTCATTCATTGAAGAAAACAAAAAACAGGGGCCCTACAGTTACTGCGACAGCTGAATTTTGCCATATTGTCCATAGTTTTAAAAAATGCTGCAAACATTGTTGCCATTCTGCCTAAAGAATTTAGGGGAGAAAGGAAGACGTTTCTCACGTTAAATTTACATTTTGTCCTACAATTTCCAATGATCAAAACTCCGCCATTTTCATTTAGACACTTCATATTTTTTCTTTGAACAACAGGTGTCTTCGTAAATATTTTTTTTTTTATTTAGAAAACCTGATTATTTCCCCCTTGCTCTCGCCCATAGATTGTCTTTATAGAGAGTGCTGTTTTATCGACGAAAACCTAAGTGAGATAAATGTTCTTAAATTTGATGGATAAGTGCTTTTGTCACAAGTTATAAAACTGTTTTTTTTCAAACTTTCCTGATGGATAGTGGACATCTGGGCGTATGAATTGCATACATTCCATTGATTGGTATCCGAATAATGATATCCTCAAAAAATGATATGTTTTTGATTGGATAAACTGGCAAGACCATATGAAGCATTTATAAATGAAAATCCAGAAAACTTTGAGCCAATGTTCAAATTCACTGGCTATTCCATAATGTTACAACTGAAAATAGCCTTAATACCCCTGAGAGATGCAATGACAAGTATTTCCAGATGATTTTTGACTTGGGATACTGGTAGTGCTTACACGATTCCGAGGAATCACAGTTCTTGCACCCCAAGTACGATAACATGGCACCATCAGCACCAGTGACTCGATTATTCTTTCAAAATAAAATCACCAGAGACAATTCCTAGTAAGTGGTCTTTATAGGGTAAAAAAATTGAAAATATTTCTTTGAGCTGTATAACCCGAGACGGTTGATTGGCCCGAAACCAAATTCCTATATAGCCTTGCGGAAGAAGGCGATGAGCCTAGGATCCCCTGTCTTTGACAGTGTACTGTGCATGTGAAATAAAGCTCAATTTTTTAAATTTGTTAATTTTCTTTGCACATCAATGAGTATTTTGATAACATGAAAATAAAAATTAAGTTTATACAGGAGACACGATCATCCGTCTTTCAAAACCGACCCAATCCAGAAAACCTCCATTTCACAAAATTCCCGGAATTTACCTTATTTTTTTGGCTAAAACATTTTGAATTTAATAATTTTATGGTTGGAGAAAATATTTTCACCTTATTCTATTCCATGAAGCCATGTAATCATTGCAAACTCCCGCTGGCATGGATTTTGCGTGTTTCGTATGTTAACATATCATATAATTGCGTTTCTGGATATCATTACCGATTACATTTCCAGTAATTTCGATTCCGTCAGATCTGATTACAATGCAGAACCAGCAGTCCCCTTGAATCAGGCGTTGTTAAAATAGGAAGGAAAATATTATTGAGAGGAACCAGGGAAGAGGGGAACGAGCAGGCTTCCAAAAAAGCCATCTTTTGGGCGGATTTTCCATCCCTATCCCCAAAATTTCCCTATCTTTTTGCTATGGAAAGGGATAGAAAAGGGGATAAAAGGCCATCCCTTTTGGATGCCTGGGAACGAGGTGCCAGGGAATGGAAGGGAAGAGGGGGAACGACAAAACACGAGGGTACAGGGAAAAAGGGAAGGAAATCATTTTTAAAAGAAATAGGGTTAGAACAACTTCCGTGCCCAAAATTGCAAATTCAAAAATTGCAATTCAATTAAACTATAGGCTCAAATATTTGGTTACTTAGCGTCCACACCATCCTTTCCCTTTTTCGGGGTCTTCCTAGGGAAAGGGAAGGAAAAGGTTATCCAAGGGGAACGAGGGAAAAGAGGAACGAGAGGCTTGGGAAAGTGAAGAGGAAGAACGAAAAACATGGGCATCGTTCCCTTGTTACAAGCCTTGCCTTGGATTATATTATTTTCTATTTTGAGTTCAGACAGTCATTAAAGCTGATATTGCAGTGCCAAATCCTTGATGAAACGAGCAACGCTCGAACAAAAAGAATACTTTTTTCTGTCACCTTCTGTTCAGTGCGTTGCGTAACCATAGATAGAAATAGAATTGCAGCCCTAAATAATGAAACTAAAGCAAATTCAAGTTAACGGTTACTTTTATTAAAATTTGATCATCAAAAAAAAATATTTTCAGGGATTTTTTTTTGTATCATAAATTAAATAAGTAAATTATTCACATATTCCCTTTATCACCTTTTGCCTGATCTAAGAGATGTGGGTTGAGGGAGCCAATGCCTTAACACTCTAAGACCCCGTTCTAAGCCACTCATGAGGCCGCTTTCTCTTTCTTTCAGCCCACAATCTCTCAGATCATGCAAAAGGGTGCATAAAGGGATATGCAATTTTCCCGCTAATCTTGTCCCCGAAAATTAATACAACTCTAGAAAAGTCGATATTTAATGAATATAGCCGATTAATTTCTGTTTTATCAACTCCTCCTTATCATAACCTGTATCCCTTTATGACCTTTTTGATTAATCTAAGAGATGTGCGGTTGAGGGAGCCAATTCCTAACACTCTAAGAACCCCTTCTAGCCACCTCATTGAGGCCGCTTTTTTCTTCTTTCAGGCCACATTCTTAGATTAATCAAAGGTCATAATAGGTAATATGTCGATTCAAATAAATTCGAATTGTTCTTTGAAATTGTTAAAACAAATGAAGATTGGTCAATCTCTGACCTTTTTGTGGTGGAAAAATTTACGTATGTAAGAGTTTTTGCTCCTCAATTTTGGCAAATACCTACGTCTTTTCAAGATTAAACCAATTCAAAAACGGGTGGGAATTCAGATTTATTAAAAGTGGGAAAAGATGGAGCAAAATCGTTACATACTGTAGAGAAAGAATATAATTCCAGGATTATTTTGTCAAGGAATTTTGGAACTCGATTTCAGAGACCCTAGGGGAAAAAGAGATCGCCTTCTAGACCGTTTCATACATTGGAATAAACAAACATTTTTATTAAGGCAAAAGGCAAGGGAAAAAACTTTTTATGCTGCATTTTTGCATCATTTTCTCATTTAACGAAAAACATTTCCGAAAATTTCATAATTTTCTCAACAAATCGAATATCAATTTTTAAAAAGTGTCACAAATACATTTTAAAAATTTGTCATATTTCAAGCTCTCGAAATAGAGTTGGCTGCCAAACTGTTTAGGAACCCTTATTCTTACCTGAAAATCGTCATTAGTTCGTATCCAAATTGACCCATTCCCTTGAAACTGAACATTACTGAACTGACATATCCGTTTCTCGGAGATAAGTGTTTCCACTTATCGTCGAATTCAAACGTAGCAATTATAATTCGCCACCGTATTTTACGTTCAGGAACCGCAGTACCATCGATCAATATTTCTTGGTCAAGAGGGAAAATTATTTCTCTCTCTTTTTTTTAATGATTAAGCGTCGTAAAATGCGATTAAATGATGAATGGTAGCTGGATGGCCAAAATCAAGTCTACGAGTTAACATATATTTGTTCAATGATAATCATATTATTCAAAAAAATTTCTACAGTCCTATTAAAACAATTTGTGAAAAAAAGTTTATAAAAAGTCATCAAATGTGAATAAGAAAATTAAATACTCTCTCATTTTCGCCGACTCTCACAAACAAGTGCATAAGTAACACGAATTTAGGGTTAATTTGACATTTTAAAATTTGAAATATTAAACCGTCACTAATTTGGGTATTCAATCTGCAAAAAAAATTTAATGTTTTTATTAAAATTTTTACAAAATCAGCTTCATGAAAATAAAAAAAGAACTATTTTTGATAACAAAGTTCAAGTTCACAAAAGAGGCTTGTGAGTACCCTCAAAAGAAGAGGTCGACTTTCTAATGAAAATATTAGCAACTATGAGTCACTTATGTACTGAACGGTCACTAAAGAGCGAAAAATGGTTAAATTTTGGAGATTTCACAGGGAGATTGTTGCTCTCTGGCGACCTTTCAGTACATAATTGACCCATAGTTGCTAATATTTTCATGAAAAAGTCGACTCTTCCGATTATTTTGAGGGTACTTACGAGTCTCTACGATGAACTTTGAAATTTACGGTAATTTGATATACGGTACACAATATACGGTATTTTGAAAAAGTACTCAAATCACATAAAAAAAACTTTGGGGTAAAACTTCAAACTTTTAAGACTTTTTTCTCATTACACCAAAGTCCGAATAAAATCACGTGACAAAATAATTCAAAAATAAGGATTGGAATATGTCATAAATTAATCATTATTTCTTGAAAAATCAGATCACGTGACGTTTTTGGAAAATATTATTATGTTCAAAACTCTTAAATTAGGTGTTTATTGGCCCAAAATTTTTTTCGGTGTAATTTGATCACTATTTGTTTACTTGTACCAAAACCTTATTTCCTAATTTGAAGGTCACGTGATCGTTTTTGGACTTTGGTGTAATGGGAAAAAAGTCTTAGAATTTTTTTCTCATCCCGCTCAAAGACTTTTTTTGATGATTTAAATTGTTTTTGCAAAAAATAAGTACTGTAATACAGTAAAAATTTTCAAAAAAAAAACGCACAAACGTCAATTATCCAAATAGTCAATCTATCACTTTGTAAATTGTCATTTATACATGATTAAGGGTCCTAAATTGCGATTAAAGGCCATCTGGGAACGAGTGTCCAGATGGCCACTACGGGAGTTAATATCCCGGCCCTACTACTTAAAAACACACTACGTTTCCTAATCAGGGCCGAGATATTAACAAAAGTGTGAATAAGGGATATTGTGCGTGGAAAAAGGATATAAGAATAATTTGCGAGTTTTTTTTAAATTATCGTCAACTGTCCTTTGCATGGTTGCAGGAATTCTGTATTCGCCCATTTGATCAGATCCTTGAGAATACGTATGCATTGTTCCGTCAGCAAGTGGTCTAGTCACTCCATCGAATTCGTATTCGGATTCAGGAAGCAGTGTTCCAGATTCTGATAGAATCGTTCCTTCCAAATCATTAACTTGGGCCTTTTGAGGTTAGCAGTGAAATACATTGTAAGGATATGTATTCATAAGAAAATATCTCATGAGCTAGTTTAAGCTACATAATGGTGCTTACATTTGAACGTAAAACTTATTTTTCAAACAATCATATCTATAAACGAACGATTTGTTATTCTGTCCGGTATGAATAATGGGGTGTTATTTTGTTCAAGCGTAAGGCGTAGAAAAGTTCAAAATATTGGGCACTTTATGGGGGTACTGGTCGCTGGAATTCAATTTTCTCGATAAAAAATTAACCATACAGAGCTTTGAGGATAATAGTCAGATTGGCCATCTTGTAGAACTATCATTTATCTTGTAAAAAACAAAAAAATCTTGTATGCATACACTCCTACACACATAAGCGACACAAGAGGACCTAAGCCAAAATCGTAAAACTATCTCCTCCTAGGTTTTATGTTGAAATTGGCTAAAATTATGACATAACTTGTAAAAGTGGTAGGTCAAACTTAATCTTGAGACAGATTTTCAAATTTCGCTATATTTTCACCACAATGTAAAAAAACCACCGTTTTTTGCCAATTATCCGTCAGAAAAACTATCCTAGGAAAAATTTTAAAATTCATTCAATTTTTTTTTCTAAGCTAGCTCAATCAAATACAAGCAATAAACTCTGTAGACAAATTTTGCTTCGATTTTTTCGAAAGTACGCTCAAAAGAAAGCCACGGAAACACTGATCAGAAAGTTGGCTTACTTCAAGATGATATTTTGAAGTTTTAGTGGTTAAATTAAAGCAAGCGTTATTTTTGAACTTCATTTTGAAAAAAATACTTAGAAAAAAATGAAAAAACGCGAAAATTTTTTTTGATAATTTGGTCGGTAGTACACTTTGTTATCACCCAAATTAATTTGGAGCATTTTCAAAGCCCCAAAGGCCTCATAAAACCAGCGACCAGTACCCCCTTAAAGCGCCCAAAATAAATAATTTAACGTTTAAAGAAAGTTCAAAATATTGGAGAATTAAATCGCGCTTTAAATGCCCAAAATCAAAACAATTCTTACTTTTTCTGTGTACCGTATAAAAAGTTCAAAATTTTGGTGTGCCCAAAATAAAATTTCCCCATAAAAATGGCTTGGAAAAAATGACAGGTGTGAAATGGGGTCAAGCACGGCAAACAAATTTTGGGCACTTTTAAAGCACCACCTGGTCAGCCTAGTTGTGGCTGTCAGATAGAGAGACCTTTATAGAAAACGTTTATCCAAAACTTCATCGATGCAAACCGACCTTTTTTAGTCCTTCACAGAACATATCAACGCAATCATTAATTTGTACTAATGCTACATTTGGCCTATCAAAAATAATCACATCTTCTTCATGGACGTTTTCTTTCGAATTTCCCGAATGCAGCGTTACGGGGAAGGTTATGTCATAATTGAGAGGATTGGTTCTAATTGGAGCATCTCTGATTGGATCTCCATTTTGATCAGAACATTTCCGGTTAAAATCTGTGAATTTAGTGTCAAAAACGCAAGTTTGACCATATAAAGCAGCATACTGCTCCTTACTTTGGACATGAACTGGGAAAGTTGGTGGATTTCCAGTAGGTGACCATTTGCCCTCAAAATATCCGGGAATTATACCAACATGACTACCATCATATGCAGCTGGATATTGAACCTTATATAAGACTTCTTGTGAAAACAGATTGAACATCAAATGTTTATCATAATCACAATCATAAACGTCAGATTTCCCACGAATTTCCATATTTTTTACACTGAAGGTACTGTGTCTGGTCTAAAATAGCTTGGAAAAAGTTTCTTCAATATTTCGATTTTTAGCGATGACCGGTTACGGATCATTGAAAATTTTAAAGAAAAAATGCGTTTGATTCGTTAAGGGAGTGGGTGACGAATCGTCACTGACGATATCTGAAGATTCCCTGAACGACTTTTTTATCGACCCTTTTTGTAGAAAATTCTTCACTGAGTGTTTTGACCACTAAGATTTTTTCGATTTTGAGATTTTTTGAAAAAATGATCGATTTTTAGGGGCTCCTTACGGTTTTAAGCCAGGCTTTATCATTATTTGAAAGCGTAAATTCAAAAAATTGCATGTGAAGTGTAGGAGGAGTAGGCTACCTAGTGACTCACTAGTAGTGAGCCTCCCAAATTAGCTGTTTTGACTACTAAAGGCATAGATTCAAAAAATTGCTCCAGACGATTTTCGTATTCTTATATAATGGTCGAATAACAAGTCATGTAGAAAAATCTGATGATAAATGAAGGAGTAGTCTTTTTGGTACGTCTACTAAACATCGTTTTCTGAGCGTAGGTTAAATTATCCGATGCTCTAAATGGTACTGAAACCATCCTAAAGAGTTGTACTACATTTTTAGAAAAATTGATAATTTCCGTGGTCAGGTTTCTCGGAAACCGTACTTGAAAACTTCGAAAAAACACCTTAATTATCGTCAGCCACTCCCTTAAACTGATTTTAAAAATTCGAAAAATTAAAAATAGGCGCCAGAAACCAGAAAATTGTGGTCAAAATCAAATGAAAGACATTCAATTCATTGAAGAAAACAAAAAACAGGCTACAGTTACTGGACAGCTGAAATTTTGCCATATTGTCCATAGTTTTAAAAAATGCTGCAAACATTGGCCATTCTGCCTAAAGAATTTAGGGGAGAAAGGAAGACGTTTCTCACGTTAAATTACATTTTGTCCTACAATTTCCAATGATCAAAACTTCCCCATTTTCATTTAGACACTTCATATTTTTCTGAAAACAGGTGTTTCGTAAATATTTTTTTTTATTTAGAAACCTTGATATTCCCCCTTGCTCTCGCCCATAGATTGTCTTTATAGAGAGTGCTTTTATCGACGAAAACCTAAGTGAGATAAATGTCTTAAATTTGATGGATAAGTGCTTTTTGTCACAAGTTATAAAAACTGTTTTTTTTCAAACTTTCCTGATGGATAGTGACATCTGGGCCGTATGAATTTGCATACATTCCATTGATTGTATCCGAAATAATGATATCCTCAAAAATGATATGTTTTGATTGAATAAAAACTGCAAGACCATATTGAAAGCATTTATAAATGAAAAATCCAGAAAACTTTGAGCAATGTTCAAATTCACTGGCTATTCCATAATTTACAACTGAAATAGCTTCAATACCCCTGAGAGATGAATGACAAGTATTTCCAGATGATTTTTGACTTGGGATACTGGTAGTGCTACACGATTCCGAGGAATCACATTCTTCACCCCAAGTACGATAACAGGCACCATCAGCACCAGTGACTCGATTATTCTTCAAAATAAAATCACCAGAGACAATTCCAGTAATGTCTTTATAGGGTAAAAAATTGAAAACTATTTCTTGAGCTGTATAACCGAGACGTTGATTGGCCGAAACCAAATCCTATATAGCCTTGCAGAAGAAGGCGATGAGCTAGAGATCCCCTTCTTTGACATGTACTGTGCATGTGAAATAAAGCTCAATTTTTTTTAAATTTGTTAAATTTCTTGCAACATCAATGATATTTTGAGAACATGAAAATAAAATTTAAGTTATACAGGAGACACGATCATCCGTCGTTCAAAACCGACCAATCAGAAACCTCCATTTCACAAAATTCCCGAATTTACCTTATTTTTTTGGCTAAAACATTTTGAATTTAATAATTTTATGGTTGAGAAATATTTCACCTTATTCTATTCCATGAGCCATGTAATCATTTGCAAACTCCGCTGGCATGGATGGTGTTTCGTATGTTAACATATCATATAATTGCGTCTGGAATATATTACCGATTACATTTCCAGTAATTTCGATTCCGTCAGAATCTGATACAATAGCAGAACCAGCAGTCCCTTGAATCAGGCTTGTAAATAGGAAGGGAAAATATTATTGAGAGGAACCAGGGAAGAGGGGAACGAGCAGGCTTCCAAAAAAGCCATCGTTTTGGCGATTTTCCATCCCTATCCCCAAAATTTCCCTATCTTTTGCTATGGAAAGGGATAGAAAAGGGGATAAAAGCCATCCCTTTTGGATGCCTGGGAACGAGGGCCAGGGGAATGGAAGGGAAGAGGGGAACGACAAAACCGAGGGTACAGGGATAAAAAGGGAAGGAAATCATTTTTAAAAGAAAATAGGGTTAGAACAACTTCCGTGCCCAAAATTGCAAATTCAAAAATTGCAATTCAATTAACTATAGGCTCAAATATTTGGTTCTTAGCGTCCACACCATCCTTTCCCTTTTTCGGGTCTTCCTGGGAAAGGGAAGAAAAGGATTATCAAGGGGAACGAGGGAAGAGGGGAACGAGAGCTTGGGAAGTGAAGAGAAGAACGAAAAACATGGGCATCGTTCCCTTTTACAAGCCTGCCTTGGATTATATTATTTTCTATTTTGAGTTCAGAAGTCATTAAAGCTGATATTGCAGTGCCAAATCCTTGATGAAACGAGCACCCTCGAACAAAAGATACTTTTCTGTCACCTTCTTCAGCTGCGTTGGTACCATAGAATAGAATTGCAGCCCTAAAATAATGAAACTAAAGCAAATTCAAGTACGGTTACTTTTATTAAAATTTGATCATCAAAAAAAAATATTTTCAGGGATTTTTTTTTGTATCATAAATTAAATAATTAAATATCACATATCCCTTTATCACCTTTTGCATGATCTAAGAGATGTGGGTTGAGGGAGCCAATCCTAACACTCCTAAGACCCCTTCTAGCCACTCATGAGGCCGCTTTCTCTTCTTTTCAGCCCACATCTCTCAGATCATGCAAAAGGTGATAAAGGGATATGCAATTTTCCCGCTAATCTTGTCCCCGAAAAATTAATACAACTCTAGAAAAGTCGATATTTAATGAATATAGCCGATTAATTTCTTTCTTATCAACTTCCTCCTTATCATAACCTGTATCCCTTTATGACCTTTTGATTAATCTAAGAGATGTGGGTTGAGGGAGCCAATCCTAACACTCCTAAGACCCCTTCTAGCCACTCATGAGGCCGCTTTTTCTTCTTTTCAGCCCACATCTCTTAGATTAATCAAAAGGTCATAAAGGGGTATAATATGTCGATTTCAAAAATAAATTCGAATTGTTCTTTGAAATTTTAAAACAAATAAGAATTGTCAATCTCGACCTTGTGGTGAAAATACAGTATGTAAGATTTTTGCTCCTCAATTTTGGCAAATACCTACGTCTTTTCAAGATTAAACCAATCAAAACGGTGGAATTCAGATTTATTAAAATTGGAAAAAGATGAGCAAAAATCTTACATACTGTAGAGAAAGAATATAATTCAGGATTATTTTGTCAAGGAAATTTTGGAACTCGATTCAGAGACCCTAGGGAAAAGGAGATCGCCTTCTAGACCGTTCATACAATTGGAATTAAACAAACATTTTATTAAAGCCAAAGGCAAGGGAAAAAACTTTTTATGCTGCATTTTTGCATCAATTTTCTCTCATTAACGAAAACATTTTCGAAAATTTCATAATTTTCTCAAAAATGAATATCAATTTTTAAAAAGTGTCACAAATACATTTTAAAAATTTTCATATTTCAAGCTCGAATAGAGTTGGCTGCCAACTGTTAGGAACCCTTAATTCTTACCTGAAATCGTCATAGTTCGTATATCCAAATTGACCCATTCCCTTGAACTGAACATTACTGAACTGACCATATCCTTCTCGGAGATAAGTGTTTCCACTTATCGTCGAATTCAACGTAGCAATTATAATTCGGCCACCTATTTTACGTTCAGAACCGCCAGTACCATCGATCAAAATATTTCTGGTCAAGAGGGAAATTTCAGCACCTTGATCATATTCGGCACCACCTCGAATAATTTTAGAATTTTCACTTCCGGTATGAAGATGTTTTACTGTGGAATTCAAGCCTAGAGTCTGACCGGTTATGCTTGTAATCGAAAAGTATTCGTGTTCCCGTTGCTCAAAACTAGATGCAGCCAAGGCTATTTCATCGCCTACAATCCAATCGGAAATATCTGTATCGACAATCAAAGTGTTTGCTCCTTCAGGAACGGTAGTTTTGAGGGTGGACCAAGTCGAGGCTCGTTGACATCCATAAAATTCAACGGGGCCATATGAAGTTAATGATTTTGGACCGGAGGTGATCGAATCTGTAAAAAGAAATCGGCAAAGGTTTATTTTTAGCTTTACAAACGTTAACAGGCTCGTTCAAAGTGCAAATTGCGATATGGATTAAGGGCCCTCAGTTAATAGATCGTGACTATTTGAATGATACAAACAACGCGGGATACTAGCACCCAATAAAAACCCTGGATTGCAGAATAGGCCGATTTCATTGGTCAGATTTGGGCTGAACAACCAATCAAATGTTCGGATTCCGTATTTGTCAAATAGTCACGATCTGTCGGTTAAGGGCCCTTAATCCATACGCCAGTGATGTAAAATTACTCATGAAAAAAATTCAGGTGGCTTCGAGACCAAAAGTAATTCGTTAAGAATGACACTATGCTAGAATATAATTATTCATCCGGGTTTTTGAAGAATAGCATTATTGGAGTTCGATCGAAATAATCTTTTCAATTTGCAAGATAAAGCGCAATAGGACTCTGAAAACGGCTATATGGATTACAGACCCTCAGAGGACAGATCCTGAATATTTGAATTATACAAACAAAGCGGGATACTAGCACCCAATCAAAACCCTGGATTTCAGAATAGGCCAATTTCATTGGTCAGATTTGGAAAGCACCAACCAATCAAATGCTCAGATTCCGCATTTTTCAAATATTCAGGATCTGTCCTCTGAGGGTCGAAAATCCATATATATGGCCATATAGGATTTAAAACGAATCACTTTTGGTCTCGACGCCACTTGAAACACAGACGGTAGTAAAAATTAATTTCGACTGGATAAACTAAAAAATGGCTTACGCACGTTTTCATAGTAGAAATATGCGTAATTACAAAGTTGTAGAAAACTTTTCAATATAAATTTTCATCAAAATATATTTAATTTTTGATTTGTAGATCAATGCCTGGGAGGGGTCCAAACGATTCCGTAGTCTTATCTCCATTAATTCTAATTTCAACTTTTACGTCACAAGGTATCGGATTTTCAACAGAACCAACTTTAAATGCTCCATTGCTGATATAAGCTGTATCTCTTCGTTGTCTTCCAGCTTTCAAGAGGTATACTTTTTGTCGATAATGTTTTACGTAGAGTATGTTCTTTCTTCATTTGCTTTAGAAATAGCGTGGGCGTTAAAATTAAAGTGCTGATGCGTTCAGAACGCAGCGTTCTTAGCACTACGTTCATTACAAAATATTTCCTTTGCAATTCAAATAACGACTTTGCTCCGCCCAGGCATTTTTATACATTTGTAATAGTATACTACAGTAGTTGACCACTTAAAGCCCCCCTAGAACTTTGGCCAAAAAGGGGGGTTTTAACTGGTCAGGGGGGCTTTAAGTGGTCAAAAGCTTTTTGGGTCTGAGAAAAGTTTCTGAGAATGTATTTCTCGAGAATGTTTTATTCTAGATATCTGAACTTTTTTTCGCTTTTTACAAGAAAATAATCGAAAAGTACTTTTATTGCTCAAGGTATGTTATCAAAGAATACACATTCACCAAAGAAACGTAACAGTCCTCGCTCCCTGACTGGCACAACTCTAACGTTTGACCCGCTTTTGACCAACGACTCACTGGCAATTAGAGCACCGGATTTCACATTTTTGACCAATAAGGGCTTCGAAAAAAAGTTCAGCCACGAACGCGAACCGAAGGGCCTAGTGATCCCAATATTAGATATCCCGTAACAGGATTCCTGTTCAGAGTGAAAAAACCCAAAAATTGGTAAGAATGTACTAGACTGGGAAATAAGCTTCCCTGATTGGCCGACAGGTGGCCTGTACACTCACCCGTCGCTGAAAATCTCTATCCTATACCACACTGACATCTCTTTCAACCTACGAGCCCTAACTGATGCATACTCCCTAACTGGCACACTTTTTTGGGTCGGTATTTATACCAGTTATGAAACGAGGACTGTAGTTATTTTTCAGTTAACTTTAAATTCAGTAATATAAATATTAAATTAAGATAATTACGAGGCCCACAAGATTTCAACTGAGAGTCTCAAAAATGTAAAGCTATCATTTTTTATGCCAAGTGTGACAAGCTGTATTCAGGAAATGTTAATACACTTATTTTCAAACTCCAAATATTCCTCAGTGTAATTTTCAGCTAAATTGAAAGTTTTTGGTGAAATGCGATTTTTTACAACTTATTTTCTGACCACAAGATAAATAAAATAATTTTGAACTCTGAATGAAGCTGTTACTTCAAAAGTTGTATGGTTAAATTTGAAAATTAAAAGATGTGATATTTTGTCAGGACATTCGTTTTTTTTCAGGACTGTGAATGTGATGACAGGAGTTAGTTAACTAAAAACAATCTACTGTCATCGACATTATGTGTGTCATGAAGTAGACTGTTTTTATAAACAGTTTACTATCATAGACATTTGGCCTGATCACAGCCCCAGCCTTGAGCTCAGATTATTATTGTCATTATAGTTTTTACCGTTGTTAAATAAAGTGATATTTATTAAGGTTGTATTTGTATAGTTTTTTATACTGGCGAATACCTCTATTTCACAGTGGAGCCCTTGTTTAGAGATGAGAACCTGAGTTTGTATTTTATAGAGATTATAAGGACGGATGAACTAGAATTTGAAATGGATGACATATTTTTTTTCTTAATTAATTGATATTTTTAGTTTATCAGTTAATGCTGAGCTGAAAATTCTTTGACAATGAAGAAAATAGAATTAAAAATTTAGAGGGTTTATAGGTCAATTCAAGTCATTCAGAGATAAAGTTATAATACTTTCAAAATTTTTAAATTACTATTTTATGTCAAGCTAAGTATGACTTGAAAGTTGTAAATAATAAAACTTACGGTGGGATTTTTAGTCGGTTCTGGGAGACACCCTAGTTATGTGTAATATTTTCTTAGGTGATGCAAAATTTTGATCATTAAGTTTACAAGTCAGTGGACCTTAGGATTAAGGTGTCCAACAATAGACTTTTATGGCGCTTTTTTGCGATTTTTTTATTAAATTTAAAGAATTTAGATTTGCATTAGTCTTTTTGTGCTATGAGTCTCATTTTTATGTTTGGCGTTGAAATTTACAAACGGTATAAACAGATCGACCGTTTTATGTACGAGAAAGCGACATGTTATTTTTCGATAAAAGTGTGATTCATTTTATATGAATAATTAAAAAAAATTAATGAGATACTATTCAGACATTGAAGTTTTCAAGTTTCTGTCGATCAAATTTTGTTATCAAATTGATACGGGGATTTAAATTAGAGTGAGTTATTTCAAATCACTTTGAAAGTTTGACTCAAAAAGATCTCAGACTTAGGGTGAATATAGAGAAAAAAAAATTAGTTGATATTTTTTTGTGAGATCTGCATTAATTTCAAAGACCGCTATTCCGAGTTTTTTGATGGCCAATTTTTTTTTCACAATTTTTCGTATGAGACTTATTTCCACGTTTTTTGTGATCATTTTATTGATATTTAGAAAAGATGAAGAATTTAAAAATTATGGGCTTATTTAAATTTTGAAAATTAAGTGGC
>SCLH01000542.1:384304-427556 GCA_004367855.1 Oikopleura vanhoeffeni | reverse complement strand
ATGAGGTAACGTTGATAGTAAAGAATACGTTTTTTTTCCAAAAGTTTTAATGTTCGTCAATATTTTTTAAGGAAGATTGAAAGCAAAAATACGTTTTTTCTGTCAAAGTTTTTATGTTCGTCAATATTATTTAAGGAAGGTTGAAAGCAAAAATACATTTTTTCTTTCAAAGTTTTTATGTTCGTCAATATTTTTAAGGAAGGTTAAAAGCAAAAATACGTTTTTACTTTCAAAATTTTTATGTTTGTCAATATTTTTAAGGGAGGTTGAAAGCAAAATTACGTTTTTTCTTTCAGAATTTTTAATTTTTGTCAATATTTCAAAGGAGGGTGAGAATAGGGAACCTATTTTTCATGAGACATGTACGGCGATCGAAAAAACAAGCTGAGCTAAAAATAATATTTTATATACCACTGTACTTGTATTTCTCCTGTTTTGTTCTGTTTTTTCGTCCTAGAAGGGGATGACTGTGAATGTGATGACAGTAGTTAGTTAACTAAAAACAATCTACTGTCATCGACATTATGTGTGTCATGAAGTAGACTGTTTTTATAAACAGTTTACTATCATAGCCATTTGGCCTGATCACAGCCCCAGCCTTGAGCTCAGATTATTATTGTCATTATAGTTTTTACCGTTGTTAAATAAAGTGATATTTATTAAGGTTGTATTTGTATAGTTTTTTATACTGGCGAATACCTCTATTTCACAGGACATTTGAAATTTTGTACTTAAATTTCAATCAAAAATATCAAGTTTTTTTAAGAAAAATTAATTTAATTATTTCAATAGCTGTTGAAGATTAAAATAAAAATTGCCTAAAAAATGTTATTTATAATTATAGAAAAATTTGGAGGGGGGGGTTTTAAGTGGTCACCGGGAAAATCAAATATGCCCAAAAAGGGGGGTTTTAAGTGGTCAGGGGGGCTTTAACTTGGGGGGCTTTAAGTGGTCAACCACTGTATATCAGAAGGACCTCATCGACCGATCACTTATTGCCGCTCACACAGAGCGCATTTACAGATAGCATCTACGATAATAGCACGACGTTGAGAATAACCTACTCAAGATGAGGAATCCCTGCGTTAGTACTCGATTAGATACTAGGTAGTAAAAGTTAGGCATTTTAAATATTCGACAAAAAGGTATACCTCGCTTCTGGTCCCATTCCGCTATTAATCAACATTGATGAAATTTCCAGTATAAAATGATCTCCCGCTGTGAAGGCATTTGATGGGATTTCAAGTGTACCATCTAGGACTAATCGACCTAATTTTAAGTTTGAGTTGGAGGCAGAAATTGCAGATTTATCAATAACCATATGTTGATCCGGTGCAACGTATAAATCAGCATTTGGCGAAGGTAATATTCCGCCGAGACAATCTAGTAGGTTACATTTTGCCAAGGTTGGGGGAAGAGTGATTTCGACGGGTGGTGGTTGGTATTCAGCTATTTTGAATGATGGCTGGAATGTGAGAGTATCTCCCCATGAATACCCATTGCCCCATGGATTTAATTTCATTCCTTTTGAAAAGTTAGCAGATTTGTTGTGTTTTATATCCCTTTACTACCTTTTTTAAAATTTTTGCCTGGATTAAAATGCGTTGGATGAGAAAAACGCTAAGGCGGTGAGCAGCTTGATTTTTTCCAGCCTTTTTAATATACGGTATATTATATAATTTACATACCGTATTTATGTATATACCGTTCTGAGCAAATCAGCGTCTAACTTAGCATTATTTCCTCACACGCATTCTTGTCAGGCAAATTTGAAATAAAAGACTAAAGGGTGTGGGTGTCGCAGATTTTGACAGTTAACGAAGCTATTTTTGGATAAACTAGCAGAGCTGATATCTCAAAAACTTTTGCATCTTGAAAAACAACTCTTCACGGTGATTTGTAATTTAACAGTAATCTGATACAATCCCACCTACGCCTACGCTTTTAAAAAGCCTCCTAAAAACACTTAATACGCATTTTCTCCTTCAATTTTCACCATTTTTTGTTATTTTTTTGTGTCAGGCTCCAGAGAAGCCTCACACATAATGCAAAAGCGCCCTTTCCTCGGAATTTTGCTTTTGGCGGCCGAAAAACTAAAACAAAAATTATTGATTAATTTATGATTTAAATTGAAAGTGCGCTAATTTGTTTTCTTTTGACGCTACCAAGTTAAAAATTGCACCAAAATCCTTAAAAGTGTTTGAAATTACGAAAAAAATTATTTTAAAGCATTTTGTCAATTTTTTTTTTGCTTTCTAAATTTTGTCAAAATTAAAAATAAAAATGAAAAGTTGACATGGCCCCCAAGAGACGCCAAATCAAAATTTCAAAATAAACTCTCTAATGGATTGTNTATTGTCATCTGGTACAATGCAACCTACGCTCACACAGGAGCCTGGACTAAGCCTTCCAGAAAAACACTAGAAAGCTTTCTTCTCCTAGAATTGACATCAATTTCGTTTAATTTTTATATGTCAGGCTCCAGAGAAGCAATACACGGCCGTCAAAAACAAAATTTCGAGAATCGGGCTCTAATGGATTGTTCGTACTGCAACAAGAAAGTGTATTCGTGTGAGCTTTTGAAAAAAAAATTATATTTTTTCCTAGGAGGAGATAGTTTTTCCGACGAATAATTGCCAAAGAACAGTGGTTTTTTTTATATTTTAGAGAAAATATAGCGAACTATGGAAATTCGCTCGAGATAAAGTTTGGCCTACCACTGTTTCTCGTTATGTAAAAATTGCAGCTAATTTCAACATAAAACCTAGGAGCAGATAGTTTTACCATTTTGGCTAGGTCCTATTGTGTCGCTTGTGTGTGAAGAAGTGTATGTAAACAAAAAATAAATTTACAGTTTTTCACAAGCTTAAAGATAGTTCTACAAAAAAACTAATCTGACTTCTATCTTGAAAGCCCTGTATGGCTAATTTTTTATCAAGAAAAGTCAATTCGAGCGACCTATAGGCTATACGGTATAATTTTATAATTCGTATTATTCCTAGGACGCTTTTAATTACTCTGCAAACCCACCTGTATCATCAGTTGCTGCATAAGTTTGTTTACCGCTAAACAGAATTCTTACAGAATAAGGAGATTTGTCTTTAGTGATATGGTAATCATAACTGTCCATTACATCATACGGGTTTTCTGGATATTTAGCAGTTTCATTGTATTCTTTTCCAAAAGTTTGAGTTACATTTTCATGACGATAACTGTACCGCCAATATTCAGAATCTCTGTTTTTAGGATGAAACTGTATCATTGAAACAGAATTTTATAAAAGTTGATAATGAATTCAAAATTGAAGGGTCAAATTAATTTCTCTTAAACTCTGTAGGACTTTTTGTAACTCTTTGTTAACTTTTTCTATTTCACCCTAACTTTTATGAAGATTAGTCGATTCAACTTCATCAACCAAATCTGCAAAATCATGTCGTAATGTCAGATATTCGCCGGCTTCAAAATGCTGTACGTCCGCTTGATAACCAATATTTGACATGTATTCCAAGCCCTCCCAGGCGATACCCACGTCTTCGCCATCCATTAAAATGGCAAACCAACCAGCACCTCGAGCTCTACAATATCTAATTTAGGGTTAAAAATCAATAGAAAAAATGAAGTTTTCATCACACATTAATTTAGATTTTTGGTGGACGAACTTTGAAAGTCAAAATTTTTAGTCGTAATTTTTAAATTTTTATTTTACTCGATTAATTTTTTTACACAAAACCATACGGAATTATATCAAATTATTATCCCTGAGCTAAAAACGGATCTATGAATTCCATGTGGTCCTGTAAATCGCATAACAGATCCTCGTAATGTTTCTGGGGTAGGAAAATTTATCATGAATCGATGTGGCTTGAATTTTGCCGATTTATCGTCGTTATATTCTCGACAAATACTGGATAAATGAGTTGATTGGTCAGGTATATCTGTGCCAAAATCAATGGCGTACATCTGGCTTTCATCCACTGTGCATAAGTCGGGATTCCAAATATCAGAAACGGGTACAACATACTGTCTACCTCCTTTAATTAATGTTTCAAAAATGGTTAAAAATTTCTCAAAACAAAATGGCCTAAGTAGATCCTTTTAGGACTCGACAAGAGTTTGGAATTCTCGCTACTCGCGAGTCTTGTAGCTTTATTCAAATTGGATAGAGCTGCCACTACTAACGAGTATTGTAAAATCTGTTTTTCTATTGAAGAAAACAACTTAAAGGGATATGAGTCATCATATGACTAATATTCTTATTAAAACGAACTTTTTAAATTTGTGTATTAAATTCAGTGTATTGCCGCTAAAGAGTTAAAATCCTGATGGTATGTAATATTCTAAATTATAAAATATATCATATCAGGATTCTAACTCTCTAGTGCCAATACACTAAAAATCAAAGATCGCTGCTGCATGGTCCCTATATTATATAAGGAATGACAAAATATTTGTGGAGAGCTAGATTTTTTTTGAAATACTGCCCTTGTTTAGCTGAATAACTTAAGTCTGTGTTGTAAAATGACCCATCCATATCATAAATGAGTGCCTCGTGATCCCAGGCCCAAACTAATCGCCTTGTTGTTTCATGCCACGTGACGTTACTCATCCAAGTTGTAATTCCACAATCGAATGGATCAGAGCCCCAACAAGGATCGTAGGCAACACATCGACGGTTTGGAAATTTAAAAAGTCCTTCACGATCAGGTTTTGTGTTGAAATTATAGAATCTGATGTCATCGACTCGCATAGCAAATGCTTCCCAAGGAGTTTCAATACCTTATCACGGGTTTTTTTTTTAACTTTAAAGCTTCTATATTGTAAACCTATGAGTTCTCTGGCACTATTTCAATAAAAATTAAGTAAAACCGCGCCTTTATCACCACAGTCAGCCAAATCTCTATCACCACCAAAGGCCCCGATAACGATTGATCGTTGAAATCGTTGGCCAACTTCGAAGTCTCCATCTGAAAATGAATGTACAAACATTTCTTTACCAGCAAGACCGGCAGCCCAATTATTTGAAACTATAAAATTGTGGAACTGCAAAGCACCTCCAGTGACCCATTCAGCGCCCCTAAAAGGAAAAAAATGTTAGGGAAGATAATATAAAATCTTTAAATATCACATTTTGTCAGTTGAATTTTGTAAAAATAAATTAATAATTTGATAAAGACCTTAAAAATGTAATTTTTTTTTAAATGCAAACTATTTCGATTACGATGCCGGAGTTCAAATAAATTTTTTTTTTTGATTTTTTTCAAGTGAAAAACCATTTCGGGACACGAATCGCTTGATGATTACGTAATTGTTGATACTATTGAATTCAACCACAAAACACTCTCTTATTTAGCACCTACGCACACAATCGGGCCAATGAAATACAAATGAAGCAAGGTAGGCTATGAATCATAGCCTATGATATACATTTATTATTATCAAAAATTACGTAACATCACGCGGTTCTCGTCACGAAATAGTTCTTCATCAGAATTTATAAAAAAGAGAAGCGGACTGTGATACTTCAATTTCACTTTTATGGACCAAAATGGGTTTTTTTATTTATTAATGGGGTTATATATGGGGATAAAGATACCCAAGTAGTACTCTGTGAGTACCTTAGGTAATTTTCTGTCTATTCAAAATAAGGAAAAAAAATAGGAACAAAAGCACCTTTTTGTCACGCAAAGGGAAACAGCCGAAGGAGTTAACGGGGAAGGCGCGCTAAAGAGAGGAGGGCGCGCAATTATTAAAAGAAAGGTAATTAATGATTGAATGCTTTCTGAACACGGTACAAATTCAAAAAATTCAAACTAAAGTTATCGATATGAAAATTACCTTAAACAATGCCATGCAAAAAATCCAGGAGTATCTGATGGAATCAGACCATTTTCATTTTCTTCGGGATACCACCCGAATTTAGCCGCAATTGGCATAGTTTCATTACATAATCCTAAGGGTCCAGTTGGATTCAAATCCTCAAATATCCATAAACCATAATTTCCTAGTGAATGAGCTGTGTTGTTATAAAATAACCCTAAAGGACGTTTTTTACAACAAAAATCTTGATACTGGGGATCTTTAGCAGATGGACCGGTAGGATTGATAGGTGAATTAAACCAGTAACCAAAATGAGTAGATCCAGCCACATGATTTCCGTAAAAAACATTATTTGGATTTGTGATCCAAAATACAGAAGGTGTAGAATCTATATTTAATAATGAACTTAATAAGGGTGGCAAAAATTCGGAAATTTTAGTCAAATAAACATAGACAGATTGCCTTTTAGAGGTGTCTTGCAGTTTATCATCTCACGTGGCCTCAAATGAAATTTTGATTTATGTCATATTGATATATCATTATTGAATGAAACTTGGCGAAATACACCATGTATAGTTTAAGGGGGTACTGGTTGCTGCAATTGAATTGTCTTGATACAAAATTAGTAATACAGGGCTTTTAGGATACTAGTCAGATACGCCATCTTTTAGAACGATCTTTTAGCTTGTGGAAATAAAAATCTCAATTTGTTTTGTTTGCAAACACTCCTTCACAAATAAGCGACACAAGAAGACCTAAGCCAAAATGATAAAACTATCACCTCCCAGGTTTTATGTCGAAATAAGCTTAAATTTTGACATAACTTGTAAAAGTGGTAGGTCAAACTTTATCTCTAGCAGTTTTTGAATTTCGCAATATTTTCGATATAATAACAAAATTAAACCTTTCATCGTGATCAGAAAAAAATTCTAAGACTTTTTTTTTATTACACCATAGCCCGAAAATGATCACGTGACCGTATATTCAAGAAATAAGGTCAGCAAAAATAGTACTGTTTTTTTTCAAAAATTGCTTAANTTAAATCACTTTTTGAAAAAAGTGAAAGGGTTCTTTAGAAGTTTTTAAGTTTTTTTACTATTACATCAAAGTCCAATAACAATCACGTGACCTTTAAATTAGGAAATAAGGTTTTGGTTCAAGTAAACAAATAGTGATCAAATTACGCCGAAATTTTTTTTGGGCCATAAAAACCTAATTTAAGAGTTTTGAACATAATAATATTCTCCAAACACGTCACGTGATCTTATTTATCGAGAAATAAGGATTTATCTATGACATATTTCAAACCTTATTTTTGAATTTTGGTGTAATGAGAAAAAAGTCTTAAAAACGTTTGAAGTTGACCCTGGAATTTTTTTGACGTAATTTGAGTACTTTTTCAAATTACTGTACTCTGCCTTTTTTTCAAAAGTACCCAAATCACGTGGAAGACCCCTTAAAAAAATCGTAACAAATTTTTAAGATTTTTATTGCATTACAGTATGGCCTCCGGTTTAGTCAAAACTTCCGAAATACTGATTACATAAGAATGCGTAGGCGAAAGAAAGAAGAGAGTAAAGCTTTCTTATCACGAGAAGTAAAAATTCCACAAAAATTTAAGAGTCATTTTACTAGAGAATTTTGTAGAAAACATATAATTATTTTTAAACAGAGCGATAAAAAATCATTTGAAATTTTAAATGAGGTAGTTTCAAATATAAATTAAGGTTTAATTTCATCATATTATTGCACTTTTGTGTGTAACTGGAGGTAATTTTCGCAACTTTTTGTTTTCTTATCCTCATTAAATGTCTTTTAATTTGTTTAAATTTTTTTTTTCAAATGTATAGCAAATTGGCTGAATATTATTTTAAGGTATTGAAAAATGTATGTTTATAATGAAACTTTGCTAATATGGCTCGATTTATAAGTATGGCGACGCGTCGCCATAATCGAGTCTGGGTACAGATTCATGTCTAAACTCTACGAGTTAAACTCGAGCGCTTTTTGGGATTTCAACCTAAAACTCGAGCTATTATTTATATAAGAAAAATTTCAAAAAAAAGGGCTTTGTTTTTTTGAAAGTAGGCTCATAAGAAAGCCTTTAAAACACTGATCAAAAAGTCTGCTTCCGTCAACCCAATATTTTGAAGTTTGAGTGGTCAAATTTAAACAAAGGTTATTTTTTAAGTTTTTTTTAAAAAAAAATCAAAAAAAAAATTTGGATTTTTTTTTGATTGGTGGTGCTTTTAATTAATTTGGAGCATTTTTAACGCCCCTGAGAGCTTATTAAAGCAGCGACCTATACCCCCTTAAAAGGAACAAGTAATTTTTAAGTTAACATTTTTCGATCTAAACTTTGCATGAACAATTGCGTGAAATATACAGCGTGAGTTTTTTCGATTTCTCCTCTTTTTTACCCAGACGGGTAGACAGCCAAAATTGCCTACACTTTGCTTAGGATTTTGGCTGTCTAGCCGTCTGGGTAAAAAAGAGGATAAATCGAAAAGACTCATGCTGTACGGTTTCTAGAGCCTGACACCCTTAAGGTCACTGACACCCTTAACTTGATTTTTTGTTCATCAAACCGAGATTATATCTCAAGATATTATTTTCTTCAACACCATCTTCCATGAAAAATGCCAGTCCCATGACATTATAAACGACATTGTATTCAACCAGTAAATCATGAACGCCATGCATAGTCAATGCCCGATTAAAAGTATTGTGAATTGCACAGCCACGAACATAAGAATCAGGCAATGAACCTGCGATGAGGTAGAAATGGTTATTATCAATGCTAGATTAATAATTTAAGATTATCATTAATATAATATAAATTATATCACTTTTAAGACTCTAGTTTAAACAATAGTTTGAAATTCTCGCTATTTGCTAGTCTAGTCGTTTGATTCAATTTGGATAGGGAGAGAGATTTTACAATACTCGTGACTAGTAGTTCGAGAATTCCAAACTCTTGGTTAAGTCTCGTGATTAAGTTCTGAAGGGATATATCATATATTGTTTCTGACCTGTTGCCGAGAATTTTCTTATTCTCCGCTGCAATTTATTTTTGCTTGGTATTTGAAATACTGTATTTCAGAAGATATTGACATTTATAAAATATGATTCAAAAGATTATTCACATATTGAAAAATACAAAAATAATTGCTTACCGGAAAGATTTACCTTTTACGGGAGGATCTACCGGAAGATATTGACATTTAAAAAATAGGAAAAATACTTGCTTACCGGAAAGCGAGACTATAATTAAATCAAAGCTTAAATTTGTTATCCAATTATTGCAAGCCAACAATCTACCAAGGCGCTGTTTCCGGTAAACCGGTATTTTTCTTATTTGTGAAATGTGGATATCTTCGGAAATACTTGGCCCAAATAATACAATTTAAGATAACGGAATAATGATTTGACCAAACTATCGAAAGAAAATCCTAACTCGACAATATACTACATTGTATATCGATAACGATCCCGGCTGTACAAAACTTTGAGAAAATCGATAGAAATTGAGATTTTGGGATTTTTATTTTTAGCCATTTGTCTTAGAATTTTCTAAAGTTCCGTTGAAAAAATTCTAAATTTTTTTTAAAATTTCAAAAAATAAATTTTCTTTTTTTGCACAAAATCATTAAAATAGGCATCCTCGATTTTGTTTTCATGTCTCTTAGCGTCTATTTTGCCATACACGGGTGACATGTCATGACATCCTATTAATAAGAGAAAATTTCCCAAATTATTTGTTGAAAATTTTTTTCTTATGCCGTTTTAATGAGTGTCATTCTTCGATTTCTCGGAATGAGACGAGTAGCTCACTTAATTATTGCCCGAAAATGGAAGAACATTATCTGAGAAAAAAGAGTTGTGCGTTTTTCAGTAGATTTATTGTATGTACATTCAAACTGTAATTTACATGCATTATAATTTATAATCCTATCTGATACTTTCGTCTTACCAGAGTTGAAAGTAATATAAAACTTTCATAACCCGTTCGAACTCAACCTGGTGTGTGAAAATGAATGGGATATCTAGCCAAATTAAAAGCTTGCCCAGCATGCGTAACCTCAAAATACTCAATTTTCGCATGATAGGGTTTGTGAATAAATAAAACCGAGCCATATTGATCTGCTCCAGTTTGCTCTCCATATCTCCCACCTCCAAAACACCCTTCTAATGCAAATTTTCCGGCACCTACTTCTGCATCTTCGCATTCTGGTTCATTTGCATCCCAGTTTAGATCTTGATTTCCCATCATTTTCACATTTCTGGACAAAAGACCAACTTCGGCTCTCATGCAAATTTCTCCAGCCCAGCCAAACCCGTCGCCATTATCGTCCGGACCATTTTTACAAACTGAGATGTGGCGGTGTTCAAGTGGTCGATCGAGACCAATTGTGTAACCATCGTCAGAAACAGTGGTTATGGTTCGTTTTTCGTTGTGGTGGAAATTCGTTATGTCGCCAGTTGCAGCAATAATTATATCATTTCCAGGTTTCCAATCATTCTGTACTTAGGGTTATAATAGTGATGAAAATCCTATGGATTCAATAAGATTCTCATTTGAAATTTTATTTCTCAATTTTTTTAAAGTGCCACGATCAAATTATTTTAACGTTTAATTAAACTAACAGTAAATAACGATCCCAAAATAAAGTTATTGAGGACTTTTAAATCGATTTATTTATTTCAAAACCAAAAAAAAATCCTACACCCTAAAATGACCGAAAACAAATTCTCTACACAACGTAAAATGTATAAAACGTAATATGTATAAATGTGATATTTTCAAGTTAAAACAACTCGAACGAAAATTTCTAGAACTCAAAATTCGGCAAACTTCACACTTGTAGAGAATTTTTTGTGGTCATTTTAAGACGTCTGACGTAGGATTTTTCAGTACTCGGGTTTTCATGAGAGTTCAAATAGCGGTATCAAAAATAAAATAAGCTCACTCGAAAGCGAAGGGTTTTCTCCAGAAGTAGTTTTTTGTAACGTTATCGGATGTACCGGCTGCTCAAAATTAACCGGTAAAGTATAGCTTCCGTTACCGGAAGTGACATTTCAATGATTTGAATATACCAAAAGATGTACAATTATCGGTTTTCGGAAGACGGTATTATGAACTACGGGTCATAAGTGACTGCAAGGTGGCGCGTGAGGCGAATAAGTAAGGGTATCTTATTGAGATATGACACCGTCATAAAAAAACTCAAATATATTTTAGTGCCCTATCCTTCACAGGATGTGTCAAAGTTATTTCTTCACTTCCGACCTCAACAGTTTGGTCTAACTCTGTCCAAGTCGTTGTAATTGGACATCCATGTATATCGATCCATCCAAACCGAATCGCAAATACTTTTGCTCCATAAATGGGTAAATTAATAGATCTTTGATTTCCAAACACTTTTATTAAAGCACTCTCTTCGCAAAATGGCTCTTCCTCAGTTCCAATTTGGAATTTACCTCCTGAATTAACGATACCATACTGAAATTGCAATTCGATTCCGGGAGAATGATCCCAAATCATAGTTCCTCCGTCGATCAGAAGAACAGCTAGTATTGGGGTTGACTCATCTAGCAAAATTACTTGGCCTACAAAAGTTTAAACAAATATCTGTAAGTAAAAGTCGAGTTATTTTGAATAACTTAAAAACCAAAGGAGATTGAAGGTCAAATGTATTGTATTTTTGGCCGAGTAATGATCTTATTTTTAAAATAAATAGGCAAAATTAAGGGGGTGGTCAATGACCACTGGTCATCAATAATTCATTGAAAATCGGGGTTTTCATTGGCGGATTGGCGCGATATCACGCATAGATAGACCAAAAAGTATTTTTCTATAATATATATGAATAACAATCTTGCACTGGGAAAAAAATCGGAAGTTACTAATGGCTCGTCCAATAAGAAACGAACTTCAAACTAAAGTGATATTATTAACTCGAAGACTAGAAAAGTGAATCTGTACCCAGACTTGATTTCTGCCAACTTATAAATCGAGCCATATATGAGGAAAGGTTCATTATCAACATACATTTTTTCTTTGTTAATATAATTCAAGTAAATTGCTACAATCAAATAAAAATTTTGTAAAAAAAAATAATATAAATGCATCAAATGTGAATAAAAAAAACTCTCTCATGGCCACGATTCACACAATTAAGTGCATCAGTAATACGAATAAAGGCTAAATTTGACATTTTGAAATTTGTAGTATTAAACCGCTAACACTTTGTCTTTGCTCTGTTTAAAAACAATCAAATGTTTTCATCAAAATTTTCTCGAAATCAGCTTCTTAATCTCGTAAGACGGAGTGTTTCATGTGAACATGTTATTAAAAACATGTTTACATAAGACAATTCCGTCTATGTTATCCTCTATAAATTAACCCGTAAAACCTCATTTAAGAGAATCTTATACCTGTTTAGAGAATAAATGGTACAGTCTTGCTGTACGACAATTAGACACATATTAGTCTTTTTAGTGGAGCCCTTGACCAAGGAAAACAGGTAGTATAATTGTATTACGTTTATATTTTTAAAGTATATTAAAAGTATCTTAAAAGTATTTAAAATATGGAGATTATGAGTTATGAGTTTTAAATAGGGTTAAAGGAGGGCGTTTTACGCATTTGATGATAAAAGTAAAGTTTTGTTAGAACAAAACAAAACAAAAGTAAGAAAAATTTTAGATAATTAAGGGGGANTCCGTTGTTTTCAAAATTAACCCTTGGAGGACCCCCCGATAAGCTGAGTTCAGGTGAAAAGCAGCTCCTTGATTAAAACCAAATCGACTAGGTACTAGTGGAGTTTGAAACGTTGGTTTGGTCTTTGAAAGCTATTCTGTCTAATTTATTGTTAAAAAAGGTTTATTTTTATTAAGACGGCAATCAGTTTTCAAATGACCTGGTTTATGCAAAGATAACAAATCCGTGTTTCCGTATTTTTATCGAAGTTTAACAGCCGATATTTGATTTAATTCCGGTTTATTCTTCTCAAGATAATTTCTAGAAAATGATCTTATTTTGTCTGCCATATTAGTAACTCAATTCCGTTATCTATTTAGTTGTAATCAACTGTATTTTATACTTCTTGGTAATCTCTCGTGTAAATTCTTCAATAGCTAACTTTTCAATCGAGCTTTGTCCGTTATGGGGTCAAGATCACTTGATCTTATTACCAAGTTAAAAATTTGGCCAAAAAAATTCCCGCATGTTCGTTTTCCCCGTTTATTTTTAGAGTTTCAAGTTGTTCTCTGTAGCAAATTTTATCTAATTTATTGTAATTTATGAAAATTTTTCAAAATCTTTTAATGTAACTGAAGCATCCGATTTAATAAGGCTCAGTTCATTTTATAATCTTTAGTCGAATTGAATCCGATTTTATGGTCCTATTAACATACTAACGTATGTTTTATCTTCAAAGGTTCTGTATTTAGTGTTATTAAATACAGACAACTTTGAAGCAATCAATGCACTATGTTCTCATCCATCGAGAAGGGAAAATTTCGGTTTAGACATTTTTTTCTCGAATTTATTTTCAAAAATTTAATTTTTTCTAAATTATTTGGTTTAAATTTTCAACTGAAATAATTTCTGTTGAAACTAATTCCGTTTCTTGATCACTCTCCGTTTTTGTCACGTCTGATGACGTTGCCTAGCGGCAAATATTCAATTTCTTGTTTTTTCTGTCTCAAAATCAGAATTTTCATTTTTTTCGAGTTTACCTCCGAGTTAAGAGACAATTTTCATTCGATTAGCTTTTTTTTCTGTATATTTTTGATTGTGTATGACAAGATGACAAAAATTTTCGGCCTTATTGAAAATTATTTCATTCATAATTTTTCTGAAAAATATTTACTGTATGACTTTTTGTATGTTTCTAGATCATCAGTTTATTTACAAAATTTTGATCTCGTTTTTTCAAATTTTCCCGTAATTTAACCGAAGTTGTAGTCACAACGTTCTGTGTATTTAAAAAAATGTTCTGTTTGCATGGAATTATAAAAATGATTTATTCAAAATCCACAAAGAATATAAGCGACCCGCCAATCCTTTTTTTTCAAAAAATTCATATTGTCATTTTTAGTTGACATCTCCCGTAAAGCCATTGACTCCCATTATTTTTTTATAAATATCCGTTGTGACGGACAAATTTAATTGGCAATCCTAAAACATACCTCATTTCAAATCTCCAATAAAGTGGATTTGTTTGCAATTTCATCTCGTCAACTTTTTTGATCTTCATCTTCTTTGGCTTTCCAGCATGGTTCCCGATTTTCATCACTTCAGAAATTCTTGCATATTTTCACATTGTTACTAATATATTTTTTTACTAAAAATTAAATTGAAAACCTTGACGGTTAATAGTGGCTATATTAAATATCGGTTCTTTTTCAGATTCTATCTTTTTTCAAAAACATTTGCTCAAATACTAAAAATATTTTCTCCCAAGAACTAGTCATTTTCGACACACCCTGATTTTAGTTATTTTGGAAAAATTTCTGGTGTCCCAATTGTTATAGAAAATTTTACGCTCTCCACGAAATTAATAATTTATTGCTAATTATATAAGTATTTTTCAATAAATAAATGTATTGTACATTTATGTATACGTCTCTCCGAGTTACCAAAATTGATTGTCTTTTTAAGTTTTTTGTTGGTTCTTAAGGCAAAGTAGGATTTATGAAATATGAGCTCTTTTATGGTATAATTACATTTTGAAAATTATTTTGATTGTTAAAATATTTGTTTTCAAATCAAGTTATTCATTGCAGGTTTTTAATCATATGAAAGCTTTTCTCAAAACGCAAGCAAAGTTCAAAAATTGAAATATCCGATTTTCAAAAATAAAAAAAAAAGTACTTTCCCATCCTTTTTTTTTCGTTTTTGTTATGTCATAATAATCAACTACAAAAAATTAAAAAACACCTCCGAGGTTCTCTGCTATACTCAAGGAATATGTTTTTTTCAAAATAACGTTTTTTTTCGGTTTTTTTTTTTTCGATTTTAAACGCTCAAAACAAACATGTTTTCGCCATAATTTCGAATTCCAAGATTATGAAACTTGATGCGGAAATTTCATGTGCGATAGATCATTTTTCAAATGACTCAAAACAAATTTTGATTTCAGCCATCAGGAGGAGGACCAAAAATTTTTCAAAAATATTTCAAAAAAAATTTTTTGGAAAAAAAAATACTACCCAGTTCTTTCAGATGTTCTCCCAAATTGTTTAACCGGAAATGCTATCAATCGCGTCCACCCTAATGAAATTTAGAAAAATAGGCAATAAAAAATATACTTTTAGTTTGGTGTCGAGTGTTTTTTAACTCCTATTGTTGTTATTATCACCTTAAATACCATTGTGTGGTAATTACCAACTTCTTTTCGTCGCAGGTATTCTCTGATCGTCGATTTCTCGTAATGCAGGGTTTTATTTCGTTTCCTATGTTTTCAGTCAGAAATTTGTTCTGTCAATTTAGCTCAGTGAACTATTTTTAGGTTTCAAATTGAGCGTCAGGGTATAGGTTTTGTTGCGATGTACGATAGCGAATGTCGCGACGAAATTCTCACGCTCAATTCTCCCAGCTTATAATTAAAGCGAACCTGGCAACAGAATCTGTTATTTCAAAGTACCAAACGATGTTATTTAGTTAAGGAGTCACCGATCTACGTCAAAAAATGTTTTTTTTAACATCCATTCCTTGATTCGGACAATAATTCCGATTCGTCCTCGAAAGATACTGAGCATTGAAAATACCAACAAGGTCAATACCAACATACTACAGTACATGGATACCGTAACAGGTGGACAATAAAAATCAATTTCAGGTGCAGAAACTACCAACCGCCAAAATAATTCCTGTGAAGAAAGCTAAGCAGTTAGTGACCAAATTATATTGTATCTTTTGTGATATGTCCGGGATCGTAAGACTAAAATTTTCATAAAGGGGACGGGATTTAACTTGGGCGGAGGAAGACTTTCCACTTATTTTCAAACCTTTTTCTTAATTTTGTTTTCTTCTAACAAAAATTAAATTTCCTCATACAAATGCGTAAACGCCTCCTTTAACCTTAATTTCATAATCTCATAAATATAATCTCTCATAAGTATATTAAGTCATACTGTTAATGCCTTGCAAGGGGGGGGCTCCACTAAAAAGGACAGATTCTTGTTAATTGTCGTACTGTCAGCAGTACGATTTATTCAAATATGGTATAAGATCTCTCATAGATGGGGTTACGGGTTAATTTATAAAGATACATAGAGGCAAGTGTTTATGTAAACATGTTTTGTAAATACATGTTCACATGAACCTCGCTAACGGGTCAGAGTTGTCGGCATAAGGAGTTAAGGGGGTTCGTAGCTTGGAAAGGTTTTTCGAAAGGTATAACTTTTTTGTTCCTTATAAAATTTATAAAAATCTCAAGAAATAGAAGTTCGTAATCTCTGAAACATTTTACTCTTTGACTTTTTCATAGCATGTTGGAACAAGCCGGTCAATTGAGTTAACCGCGAGCAAAATTTTTTTTTGAAAGTCTATTTTGCTTAATTATAGCAACGGTCATTTAGGAAATGTAAAAGCCCAATTGTAGTGAGCAAAATGTTTCAAGTTATTTTTCGAATTTGGCTGTAAGTTCGACGAAAAGTGGCGGAAATCGACAATTTTGGATTGAAGTGGAGAATTAGAAACTTTTAATGCTGGTACAGTTTGTGGAAAGATATTAGCGACTAGGGTCTGTTTTGAACAGAAACGGCTGCTCAGAGATAAAAATAATCTTGATGAAAAATTTTTTTTTTCTCTGACCGTGTGTTACAAATCGACCATAGTTGCTATTATCGTTAGCCAGCAAACCGTACTAGGAAATTTTTGTGGATTTAAGTTTTCTATTCTTACTTTCATAATTCAAAATTGTCGATTCGCGCATCTTTTTTCCCAAATTCATAGAGTACTTGAAAATGTTGCTCACTACCAACTGGGCTTGTTACATTCCGAAATGACGTTTGCTATGAAATAAGCGCGGAAAAAATAGGACTTTCAAAACAAATTTTCAATTACCGGATTGGTCGAACATGCTATGAAAAAGTCAGAAGTAACATGTTGTTCGAGATTACGAACTCAAATTCTGAAATCTTTATGAAGGAATAAAAAGTTATGAGCCTTCGAAAAGCTTTCCAGCTTACAGAACCCTTAAAGGTCATCTAAATTCATTCATGAGGTCATGTTCAATATAATAACGTGTTTTTATATGGAACCACAGAACGTTGAGTCGGTTTATCGGTTTTCGAAAATCGTGATAATTTTTTCACTCGAGAATAGGCAAGAGGGAGGGGCCAGGTTTTTTTAAGTGATTTAAAAAAGTTTAGTGGAACTAGCTACTTCTTCTTGGTTTTCTAGCCAGTATTTCGCTCGAGTATATAAATCAACTTTTGGGAATTAAAAGGTCACAAAAAGATTTGCTCGTTGAGAAAAAACTGGAGAATAAATGCACTTCTAAATTTTGCAATTTAGCTCATTTTTTGGATATTTTGGACAAAAAACTCTGAAATGTCAGTAAAACGGATTGAACAAATTTTAAATCATTTTTTATTGAATAGGTGATACGGCAAATCAACGTGAAAATTTAAAATTCGACTCTGAGAAAACACGCATCATATTTGAAAGTTCAATATTTTGGCAATCCAGCGCAAAACTTTAACGGTGAAAAAAGTGACGTGTGAATTGAATACAACTTACTAGATGCGAAAATGGGCTTTATGATATGTAGTATGAATGAGTTTGCGGAGAGCTGTTGCTATCGAAAGCCGTAAATTTCTTAAGTTTGTTTTTCTCCTCGAAAATGTACTTTTCAAAATCAAAGAATTTGTGGTTCACATTTTCCCAACTGTAAAAAGTACTTTTTTCGGCAAATTACGGAGATAGAAAATACCACCCATTGATCGAAATTCTATATTTTGAAAAAAAAAAATATAAGAATAAAATTAGAATTGTTTTTGTTTGAGCTTTTATAAAGAATTTTTTGAAAGTTCTTTTGAAGATCGTGAAACATTAGATTAAGTTCCGCCTAACAGCAGAAATTTTATTTTTCAAGACCTTAGATTTAAGGGGTAAGGTCGAAAAAATAATTTACGCTGAAAACAGGAGATAACTGTGAATTAATTTCAAGAGTTTTGCGAAATAATTTTGTTTTAAGACATTAAAAAAAAATTTCGCCGGATATATCAAGCGGAGATTTCATGGATAAAACGACTTTAAATTTAATAAAATCTTTGTTGAAAACTGAATAAAAAAAACGTTTTTGTGGCATAACTTCGTTTAAAACCAAAATTCAATTTTTTTTAATTAGACGCTGTTTTGGCGGAACCTATTTTCAAATGACGGCATACACCTAAAAATGTTTCGAATAGAACTTTCGAGGGTAGTAAGGACTCTAAAATATAAGGGGGTGGTCGGGCCAAATTAAGTTGAGAATTGATTTCGAAATATAGAAAAATGAATTTTGAAAGTTCTAGGAAAATAAACTTCATTACACATTTGCAGGGTTAGGGTTTTGGAACGGGTGGGCGGGAATCTAAAGGGGGTGTGGGCGGTAATAAGGGGGTTTGGTGGTATTACAGGGGTTTGGGTGGTAATTACGGGGGTTTGGTTCCTTCATTAAGGGGGTTTCGCGGCCAATTAAGGGAGAGTGGTCCTATTTAGAGGGGGGTTGGTCCTAAATAGGGTTTGGTCTAATTAGGGGTTTGGTCCCGTAATTAAGGGGTTGGTCAAATTAGGAGGTTCCGGCAAAATTGGAGGTTTCGGCCCAATTAAGGGGTTTCCGACCTACCTAAAGATTCGATATTTATTTATATTAAGAATTTCAAAGAAAATTTGTGTTTTTAATATTTTGTTTAGTTGAAGAATTATATTCAGAAAGCCAATGCAAATTTTAACACTGAATCGATGAAAACATTCATAACGTCAGAGAAAAGTTCTGGGCAATTGGAGGAGACAACCAACATCATCTCATATTGCAAAAATTTACTTGGTAAATGGAAAAAAGTTGCAAAATTGCTGATGTTGAACCCTCAAAAAGAACTGGATCGGAGCTTAATGCGCGCAGAAAATATGCTACATCAAGAATTGTTTAGGGGCGAAGATATACAAGACGTAATTTTTCAGTGATGAAACATATTAATTGCAGCTTCTTCAATGCAACAGTTGGGGTCTTGATGGAAAACACTTTTTGTCAAAACAGTATACCCAAAAAAGGTATAATCATTCATTACTTTTTGATATTTACTTTATTACTTTTGACCATTAAATTTAACCGAGAATACAATTTAAAAAAATTTTTTCAGGTGATTGGTTTTCAACGCTATAAGTGTCTTGTTTTCTGTACTACGAGAATATTTTCCATCAGACGAAGACGGCTGAACGCCGCAAGGATAATAGAAAATTGAAGATTTTGATTCATTTTGGTTGCAACTTCGTCGGAACGTTTATCATCCGCAATTCTGGATGCAAGATGGGTATGTTTTGGTCAACATTATTATTTTTAATTCAAACACTTTAAATTTGTTTTTAAAAGTAACTGGTCATTTTTTGCTACTTTATCAGCCCAAAATTTTTACTTAATTCGGCTTTTGAAAACGGACTCCTCGATTGAGTCTTAGATAGCTCAAACTGACCCAATGTTGAATAGAAATTAAGAAAAAAATTAATCTGATTCAAAAATGATTTCAAAGTATTTTTAAAACGAAAACGCAAATTAAATAATTTAGTAGTCCGGAAAAAATAACAAAAAATGGGTCGATTCGAACAAGGAAAAATATATTTGTTTATCCATAAGTATGTGTGCTCGTTGGAGCTGTATAAGATCAATCGACATTATTATTTATTCAATGAACGTTTCGGATTATCAAGTTGTTTAAAGAAGTGATTTTTAGGGAGTGGGGCGTCGAATATTCAGCTTCAAGTAAATTTTTTATGATACAGACTATTTTTGTAGAGATTTTTCAAGTTTACAAAATACAGAGGTCAAGAACAGTTTTAGTTGATGAGGTAAAATAGTGGGCTAAATAGACTAATTTTTAATCCGAAAGTTTTTGGCAAAAAATAGACCTCTATTTCGTCTTACGGCGACGATATCGGTATTAGCGCTAGAGAGCGTGAACCATTGGAATTCTTTCGATTAACATATTGGTCTTCAGTAGCATGGCGATTATTTGATTTTTCATTAAAAAAACAAGCCTAAAGAAATTCAAAAAGTTTTCACTTTTTTTTTTTGAGATTTGAATTTAGTTTTACAGTAGATGATTCTAGTTCATTTTATAATTTGAAATGTAATATTTGACGTTGAGCTGACTTTAATCTAAATCAAAATAATCGACATGTCACTCAGCCAGAATGGTAAGAAAAGTTCATGGCTCTCTAGCGCTAAAACCGGACATGTTATCGCTTAGACGAACATAAAGCCAATTTTTTTTGGAAACTTTCTAATATATTTAATTACTAAGTGCATCAATGCCATAACTGCTCAATCCTGCATCGAATTAACCTCGAAAATCAATTTGGGGGAAAGAATTATATCTCGACGAGAAAAGTTGTTTGGCAAAATAGTCCAGATATGAAATGTAAGATGTTATTCATTATTTTTCTAATTTTCACTGATGGATTTTTCTATTTTTTCGATGAATAAATAACAAATACTCCTTGTCCAACGAAACTCTAATCTTAAAAACGTTTACTATCTCTTAGCGCGTGTTCGAAATGCTTGATATTTGGAAACCTCTGCAAGAGCTTAAATATAAGACTATGAGCTAGGTACAGAAAAAAACATAATATACATAAAAAAGTGGAATAATACGAACAGCGCTAAAAAGAGATAATAATATTTGAGATGGGAATATATGGGAAAGTAATAATTTTCAAATATATAAAGCCAGAGAGCTTAATTTTATATTCAACAATTAATAAAGTCTATTTAGAAACTTTAATTTTCCAATTTGGAAATAACAATAAAGAAATTTATATAGATCAAAAATAAGGCAGATATATATATAGCGATTGAATTGTATCACTTGGAACTTCAGAAACAAGAGATAAAATGATGCCATGAAAAAAATAAATAGATCAAAAAGGCTGGGTTAGAGTATTCATCCTGAAAAGAGGAAATTGTTTCGAAGTTACAACAGGAAGACATGATCATGGATTTCAGCACCGATAAAAGGTAAAAGGTATAAGATTTCGACGACGCCAAAACTGAACAGCATAACAGAAAAATAAAAGTCGTCTAATAATAAAATATATTTATTACGGTACAATAGAGACTTAATAATTAGCTAAAATTTTATATAATTCGGTTTCTGAAGCAATATCTAGAATATAGTATTATTAGAATAGCTCACAGATCTTATAGAAGTGAATAATACAACAAACATATAAGATAGATAATTTATTAGGACCGAAAATTTTTTCTATATAATAATTTGTGCTCAGTTTTGGAATATAAGATAGGATATTCAAAGATATATGAAAAATTTTGGCTAGAAATTAGCTAAAAATGATGTACGCTTTAACTGGCCATAAATATTATAAACGCTGCTAGTTCCCTTAATAAAAATTTGTAATTTATTTTTTGGAACTATTAAAGAATTCGTTTAATTTCAATTATGGAAATATTTTGTGGATGGAGTTTTTCCAAGACCGTTTGTTAACAGATGACGTATAGAAAATAAAGTGAAAAAGCAACGAAAATTGGAATATAAGGAGAAAATAATTAATTATTTGACGCATTTTATTGAAAGAATATGAATCTGATAATGGCTTTTTTCTAGAACTTATTTGAAATGAAAGGGCTTATATCATTTCAGGGTCGGGTGCACAAAATAACTCTTTTTCTCAAAAAATCTAGAACTTTAAAAATGCTAAGTCCCTTCTTTAAAAAAAAAAAAAAAAAAAAAAAAAAAAAAAACAAAAAAAAGAAAAAAAAAAAAAAAAAAAAAAACAAAAAACAAAAAAAGAAAAAAAAAAAAAACACAAAAAAAAAAAAAAAAAAAAAAAAAAAAAAAAGAAAAAATTAGACACTATTAGTTTTGTCACTGCCATTTGAGAACGAAACATGTATTCGCTACAGATTTCAGAGTTTGAAATACGATTCTAGCGCACATTTTCGAAGCAATTTTTTTCGTAATTACAATTAATTTTACCCATTTGTGAAACTCATCACACTGAAGGCAGTGTTTAAAACGGATGAGTTTTCAATCCCGATCCCGACCCATAATTTTGTTTTCAAAATTCGATCCGCTCGATCCGATGTTTAATATTTTTTTTCAATCCCGATCCCCAGGGTCGGGAATCCCGATCCCGACTCGGGATCCCGGATATCCCTTTTTTTTAATAAAATATATGTTCTGTTATGTTATCCGACATTAAGGGTATCCCTGCCTCCTACATTTTTGGCAGTTATTATGTTTCATAAAATGCACCAAATCCAATTGTTTATGTTTTGAACGCAAAAACACCCAAATGACAACAAAAAAATTTGAAACTTTTGGCTTTTTTTTTTGGAATTTTTTTTTAAGTATTTTCCTCAAATGGTTTCAAAAAAATAACGTTTGTTAAAACTTTGACATAAGACTTCAAAATTTTCGTCATGCGGTAAACAACTTTCTCTTCAGTGTTTCCTCAGTTTCTTTTGGAGCTATTTCGAAAAAAATCGAAGCACTTTTTTCCAGGAATTTTTTACTGATCTTAAAAATTCATTTTTAGAGTTTGGGGTCGGAAATTGCAAAAAACCCAAGCTGTAAAGTTTCTATTTGTTCTGAACTAGCTTTGCAAAATTTTGAGCTAATTTGCAATTTAAACTGGAGGAGGTAGGATTTTTGAGGCGTAATGTACAAAAACGGTGGTTTTGCACGTTCTAGAAAAACTATAGCATTATCGACAAAACGCCACTGTAAAGTTTTGTATGTATTATACAGTTTGTAAAATTAGGTTATTTCCAAAAATATAACTAGAGGAGTAAGGAATTTGGTTTTAGGCTTAGGTCTCTTGTTTCGTAATGTGCTTGGGAGTTATTCTGCAAAAGTTTTGGAAATTTTTTTCGCAAGTTGAAGGCTGTTCTCAAACTGGCAATCTGAATTTAGTCCTCGAGGCCAGTGTGGATAATATTTATCAGAATTGTAATATTAGAGCAGGATACCTTAAAGAAGCTCGGTGGCATTTTGCAGATACGGGATATGGATACCCGACTCAGAGTACAAAGCCTAAATATTTCAACCTGCGAAATCTGAGCATTTGATTGGTTGATTCTTTCTTAATCTGACCACATAAAATCGTAACTATTCGAATCAAGGGTTTTGATCGGGTGCCTTATATCTTGCGTTGTTTGTATCATTAATATTTAGGATTTGTATCGGAGGGGGGTAATCCATATGGGCTTTTGAAAAAAACTGTTCACAGGGTATTATATTCTTCTCAATATACCACCAAAGTAATGTTTTATACTCGGAAACTTTTGGAACTAACAGATTTTGAGATATTGTTTTCAAGAGAATTTTAGTTCGAATTAAACTTTTTCGAATTCGACAATTAGAAATTTTTTGAAAAAAGTTCGGCAATTTAAAAAAATTGCCTTTATTATTTAATTTGGGAAAACGATGAATGGTTTGGAAATGTTTAAACACTGCGGGGATCCCGATCCGACCTCAGTTAAAATTTCCAATTATCCAAATCGCCCGTCGACTAGTCGAAATTTTCATCCGATCGGGGATATCCGAAAAAGTACTAAGAAATAAAAAATATTATCGATTTTTATGTTAATAACAAAGAGTTATTCGTTTACGCCAGGAATCGTAATCCGATATCGCCAACAAAAGTTTCAAAATATCACAAATATAGATGACTAACTATGCGAAACCGACAAAAACTTTTCAAATGTGCGAGTGCACTTCGACCCTGATCAGACCAATTTGAGTACGAAAAGCACCCCCTAGAATTTTATGGTGGGATGACCGTAGTAAAGGATAATTTTCTAACATAAATCGACTCCGGATTTTCAATTACTATGAGTATGCAAGGCTGTACCCTTTAAATAATACTTTTTTTTTGTTAAAAGCTAAAATAACCCAATAACCCGGTCAGAATATTCATATTTTCTCATAATTTAATTTGCTTCGGTGCATTTCGTAAGTCCTTTCTTTCTTCCAGGATTTTCGAAAATTAAAGTTATTCTTCATTTCCTTAATATTTATTTATCAATCAACCTTTCCACGCATCTTGATTGGATAGTCGTTTATCAGAGACCAATTGTGCTACTCTTCCTCTCCTATATTGTATTCGGACAAAAGGTTAGAGAGAAGCAGTAAAACCTAAATCAATGTATATTTTTTGGCAAAAATATTTTTTTGTTATATTTAGGATTGAAGGGGTGATGTCTATCACGTAAAAGAAGCTCCAAAATTAACTGCAAAAATAAAATTTTCTAAAATTCTGACTCGTTGGGATAGAATTTCAGGAAAAATTAGCCTTGAGATCAACAAAATATGTTAGGCTGGCTTATGATGATTAATTTAAAAATTAATAAATAAATGGCATATTCTTACTATCTTTCTATGAGACAGTTAGATTTTTAATTAGATATAGAAAAATGCCAGAATCTTCAAGCATTTTTGTCTAAAATAATCAAAATTGTGGCAATATGATCTGATTTTGTAATTGTTGATAGCAAAAATGATACAAAAAATGATTTGCAACTGCAATTAAAAACATAAAATCTGGAGGTGTACAGAAAATGCATATAGTTATGTTTGTATGTTTTAATTAGGTATTTGCGAAAATCTACTGCTGACAAACATTATTATGTTTTCGTCCTCATTCTCCTATTTCGGCGCTTCAGAGAATGACTTTAAAATAAATGAATTAAAAACCATTTGTTTCGTTCGATTGCCTTAGAACCCATTAACATTCTGCTGGATTTAGTTGGTCCCCGGACCACTGTTCACCTGTCTACCGGCGGACGAAAATAAAACGATAGTTAACGAGAAAAAAATGCTGTAAGTTTGCATCACTAACTAGGTTAGGGACAATCCATATTGCCATTTTTATTGAATTAAAAAATGTTATTAAACTTCAACTTTGCTAATTGATAAGCGACCCATCCACACGACGTTAAATTTAAATTATTACCAATGAAAAATTGATTTTTCGATTCTAAAATTTTGGTTTTTTTTTATTTTTTTTAGAAAATTTAAAACCGATTTTGACAATAGAAACTCGTATACAATTAAATTTATAAATTTTAGTGGTGGGGCAGACCGTTTGAAGAGTTTTTAATTAATAATTTTTTTTAACGTTAAAGACATCTTTGATAGTAACGGCGTTTTCTGAGTGTTTTTTCAGAAACGAATCTTAGAACATTTATAAAGTTAAATGATCGATCTGAGAAAATAAGAGTTAAACGAAAGTAAGGTCAAAAGTGGCAAATTTCTCCGAAAGTTTTCATCCAAAAATTATGTCTGGAAAAAAAAATTTCCGATCAAGAGAAAAATGAAAAGGGCAAATTTGTCAAATGCACGACACCCTTAAATGACACTAAGGATGTTCTAAAACAAATTGGCTTTATCTGACTTGTATCCCTGAAGCGTGCTTGCTAATTTTTTATCGAGAAAATTAAATTCAGCAACCAGTAACCTCAATGGGAGTCTATACACATTAAAAAAATTTATAAGAACGCCTTTCGCAATTTTTGAATTCAATAACTCAGAATGATGTAAGAAAATTAATTTTGGTTTTGTTTCGAAATGAAAAGAACCTCCCGAAAAAAGATTATGGTTTGAGACATTTTTAAAAACGATGTTAAAGAACCAGGTTCACGGAAGAATATTTCGAGAGTTTAAAAAATGAATTGAAATGACTCCGGTAAAGCTTCAACTATACATGTATGGGGGCATTACCAGCAAAAAACCTTAAAAATTTTATGCTTCAAGTGGCTATATGGAAATTGACCGATATTGTCGTATTTTGCCAATATCGCCGAATTTGGCTTAAGATATATCTCAAATTATTGTTTGCGCGTTCAATGAATGACGAAATTTAGGGATCGACTCTCAAAAAATGCCGTCTATTCAATTTTTTATTTATGCTTCGGGAAGTTTTTTTTTTTTTTTTTAAATTTTTAATTTTAAAAGAAAAAAAACTATCCTATCAAAAATTGTTCGACATATTCATATAAATATGTAATGCATTGTAGATATCAATTAATATGTAATTTCAATAGTTTTTCTTCTGCTTCGGATTTCTATCCATTGTGTATTTGAAACTAGACAACTTGAATAAATTTGTTTTTTAAAATTTATTTGATATTATTAGTTTAAATCGCGCGTATTTAGGGGATAATGCTAGATTGGAGGATAAACAAGATGACATATTTGCTCCTTAATCGCTGAGCGTGAATGTTAAGTACTTCAAAACTGTCATTTTTATGAATCATAATCATACTTTATTGGCACGCTGATTAAGATAGTATCCTAAAAGACATGATTTATTAAAGTAATGAAATACATTCAATTTCCAATATCTTTCAGAGAAGAAGATTGTTTATTTCTCTGGTTTGGTTCGTACATATGTAGTTAACAGTATATCATGTCTAGTACGACAAACGAGGAAAATCATCGCTTCCCCTAAAGGGATTTACAGTTCATTTTGAACGTCACGCGCTTTCATCAAAGTTTCGGCGATTATTATTATGCTTATATTCGCTCAAGTACGGCTTTTAAAGTCCTGTAGCTTCAAACATAATTTTTTCAAAAGCAAATAATTTTAAAGTTATTATGAAGATATGTTTTAAGTTAAAATTAATTAAAGGTACGATTTACTCAAGCATTTATTTTTTTGGCTGATCATTTAATTTTGTCAGTAATTGTAATTTTAATTGATCTTATTTCATTAATATATATTAATACTACATTTTTTTATTCAGTTCAAACTTCTTTTATTCTGGTATGTCTATTTTAATTTTGTTATTTTGTCTGTATTTTTTCATTTTCATCAAAATTACAGAGTTAAGAAAATTTTAAAGCCAAAGATTCGAACGACAAAAATGCAGGTTTGATAGAGTTAAAGCTTCGCGAATCAGACCTCTTCGTTTCATAATTTTTTTAAAATATAATATCTGAAAAATTAGGAGGGGAATGGGCTTACGCGGCGAGAATTCAAATGGCTGATGGATTTTATTAAGAATTTTCTGGAGCGATACGGTTATTTTGGTGGTTGAAACTAAAAATCGTTGTTAAAGTAGCAATATGGATTAACGCGACCCTCAGAACTACTTTGGATATATGCATTTGATAGGTGTTAATTGACCAATAAATGGCCTATTTCCGCAATCCTGAGTTTCGATTGGGTGATTATATCTTGCGTTGTTTGTATAATTCAAATATTAAGGCTCTGTACCTCAGGTCGGTAATCATATATCAAGAATTGAGGAGGTTTTGTGTAATCCAAAGCTGGCAAACAATTTTCAAGACTAGAAAAAACTCACGAGAAGCAGCTTTTGCGAACAAAATTACTGGTTTTCAGGTAAAGATTATTGCTTAAATATAAATTGTATTAAACAATTGGGTCACATATATATTGATAAAGAACGCTAGGACATCCACGCACGAAGATTCTCGAAAGAACGTAAATTTTGCGAGGCAGTTTTGTTTTGGGGACGCTCTTTGGGTCATCTAAGCATTTTAGATTTTAGGGCGCTCTTGTGGTCTCAGCCAATTTTGATTTTTAGGGACGCGTCTTGGTCTCTTCGCCATTTTTAGATTTTTAGGGACTGCCTCTTGGGGTCATCTACGCCATTTTGATTTTTAGGGAGCTCTTGGGTCATTCTACGCCATTTGAAATTTAAGGAAACACTTTTGAAATTAAAAGTAAAACTTTTAAATGATATTTTTTTGGTTTTTCTTTAAGTCCTAGAACAATATTTACAAGCAAAGAAATGTTTTCATGTTGGCTGACGAAAACATTTAACAATTTTTAAAACGCATTTCCCAAAAATTAACCATAGTTAAAAATTTCTGTTTTAAAAATATGGTCTCGAGGTTTACTCGTAATATACTGGAACAATTTTTTAGAGAATTATTCCATGATCAATTTGTTGCTATTTTGTTTTATTTTGAAAATTTCAAGATTTTTTTAGACTGTGTTGTAACAATAGCTGTGTCAACCGGTCGCTCTAAAACGATCATAAGGATATACATAAAAATTTCATGATGGCAATCAGAATATTTTTTAGCGGGTTTTAAAACAAAAATATTGAAATTTTTTTTGAAAAATTTTGAAATCTTGTTTCTAGAATTTTTTTTACAAAATTTTCAAAATTGACTCAAATTTTTGTAAATTCTAATCAGTACAAATATTAAAGGGCTTAAAAGAGCGCTGGGCAAATGTCTAAGAATATGGCTGGAGAAAAATATCGAAATGCGTAATTTTTAAGGGAGAGTTAGACCGTTAAAATCGAAATTTTTGTGGACATCTATGCATGGGGTTTATTCCAAGCGGAAGTTTAAAGATTTTTCAGATCGGACGTCGGATTTGAACAACAGATACTAGCAGTCGCATACAAACTAAAAGTAGCATTTTATTTTCCAATAAAGCCGATTTTATAAAGCCTCGTATTCAAAAAGACGACAGGAGGTATCCGATTCAGAAATTTGGAATTGCAATCTGACGCAAAGAGTTCTTAGTGCTTTGACCGGGTTTTGTAAGGAACCAGATACGGTAAAGTCTAAAATACCCCGGTTTCTCGAGAAAGGAAATAATATTTTGGTTTGATTTTTCCATCAAAGTCTTGAAATTTTTTTTGTTCAATACTTAGAGGGGTAAATTTTGTAATTATACACTAATGGGATAAATTTCTAAGAATTTGCTTCTATGGGGTCATATGCCTTCAGAGAAAGCATAAACTTTTATTGGATTCCAGAAATATAACAAAAAAATGTTGTGGTAAAGTGATTCATGTAGGGCAAACAATGTTATAAGATATTCGAAATTCGAGTAATTTTATTTAAAATGGTTTAGGTCGTATTAAATTCAAATGGCCGAAAAAGGGGATTTATGTTTTTAATTCCATTTTCGTTGAAAAAAATGAGGCTCCCAAATTCCGCCGAGGCCGAAATAGACAGGGAATTTTAGTGTTTTAAATTTTAACTTGTTGGAAGCATGTTTCGGCAAAATAAAAAAAGATTTTATGTTTTTAAAATTCAAATTTGTTTAAAAGTGAGCAAATCGCCGAAGGCGATAATAGGGTATTTTTGTTTTTTAATTTTAATTTTGTTGGAAAAAATAAGCCCAAATCGGCGAAGCGTAAAAGGGGATTCTATTTTTTTATTTTATTTTATGAAAATGAGCCCGCAAATCGGCCGAAAGGCCGATGAAGAAGGATATTTATCTATAAGTAATTTGAATAATATGTGGACAATTTATTATTTGGACACACAGCGACTATTTATTTGTATTCGATTTACTTGAAAATTTGTATGCGAGCTGCTGTAGGTATCTGTGGTTGTCAAAGCGACGTCCGGATCGGAAATTTGTACTTCGGTTAATAACCCCATGCTATGACTGATGCACGAAAAAATTTCAATTTTAACGGTCAAATCTCTTTAAACAAGTTACATTCTTTCGAAAAAGTTTTCCTTTCACAGCCATAAATTCTCAAGATTTTGCAGCGCTTCTTTAAGCCCTAATATTGTCTGATTAGAATTACAAAAAACTCTTGGTCAATTTGAAGTTTTTGAAAAAGTTTAGAACAAGATTTCAAAAATTTCAAAAAAATTTTCAGATTTATTAAACGAAAAATATTCTGATTGGACATCATAGGTTGATTTTTTATGTATTATCCTTATGGTCGTTTTTAAAGACTGACGTGCCCCTACTTGTTCAAACACAGTTAAAAATTTTGCTAATTAAATAAAACAATAGCAAAATTTGATCTGGCATAATTGATTTCTAAAAAATTTGTCCCGTAATTAAGATAAACTCGGCGGGTGTATAAACGCAAAACGCAAACGCACAAAAAAAACATCGGCATAGCCCAGGGGGAGCGTTGCGATGCCGAATTTTTTGTAAAAATGCTTAAATTTTTTTTTTTTTTTTTTCAAAGTTTCAGACTTTAAAATCCACTTAGTACTTACACTGCTGTTGAGAGTTCAATAAATCTCTGAGAGTATAATTACAAAAAATAAAAGTTATAAACGTCGGGGCAGAAATGTGTAGATAGTTTTGCCCGACCAAAATAAAAATATGCGGACAAGACCAAAATAATAAGAAGAGGGTTTACAACCTCTAAAGATTTCGTTTGACCGCTAGGGGTGTAGATGCATTCGAAATTTGTAAAAATTTTACTTGGAGAACAAAGTAAGGCCATGTGTTAACCACTTGATTATTGAAACTATAAATAGAATTTCTAAAACGTTCTCGGAACGCAATTTCTTGCTCTCTAAAATGATTTCTCCTATTCTATCAATTTCAAAAAACCAACGATTTGAAATCATATAAGTAATTGATATTATGACCGCAGACAAGCTTGTTTTTCTGAATGTTTTGTATTGTGTGACATATTATGTCGGATTTCAGTATTTGAGCAGGCTGCGAAAGGGGGGAGCGCGAATTTAAAGATACATGCGCTTCTTTTGAGGAATCTGATTTTGATGGTTTTCACCTTTTGATCAAAATAAACAAAACGAGAAGTTAAAACAAACCATTGTTTACAAGGAAAACTATTTGCACTACATTATTATGAAATGGGTCGAACACCAAAATATTTACTGTCTATAACTATTTCCAGAAAAATATTTCATTTTATATTTCTGTGGTAAAATCATTCAAACAATACCAGAAAAAACAAGTTGATAATTACAAATCTTGCGTCGATCAGAGTGTCTTCCGTGGTTCTACGGGGCAGCAAAATGTTTAATGGCCAAATGTTTTTTTTAAAATTAATGTTAGATTCCTGATTAATCTTCTAAATTTGGTGATTTTAAGAAGAATGGGTTTTGTCCAAATGTTTTTCAACGTTAGATTTTAAGGGAAATACAAGTACAATAAAGTGCTTTTATTGTCAGAAAATGGGACATAAAGCTGATGCTTGTTTTCAAAAACAACAGGATCAGGGACCGAATTTTTCAAACGGACGTAGAGAGTCCTTTATATATAACCGAAGATGAGTGTGAGAAAAATAACATATGATAATAATTTAGGCCATAACTTACCATCAACAACGGTTTTAGTAAGACAATTTTGCAATACGGATATCATACAAGAAATAAAAATTAGCAATTGTCTGGTAGACACTGGTTCAACACACACAATTGCTAATTCGGCGATATTTTTGAAAAATAATTTTGAGATTACGGAGCTAGATAGAAATTTAACGCTTGCTAATGCAGCTCAGGCGAAAATGGGATATTTGAATAAAAAAATTTTGGTTAATTTAAAATTTGATAATGTAGAAATAATTGACGCGAAGATTTTTTTATCAGATGACATTAAATTTGCGTACAATATAATTTTAGGTTCGGATGTTTTATACGGAGTATCATTAAATTTTAACAAACATAAAGTAGTTCTAAACAATTTTTCGATTCGTGCATTTAATCCTGAATGTATTGAAATTGATAAAGGAACTCATAATGATTGTAGATTTAATTGTGAAGAAAATTGTATCAATAATAAATGTAGTCATCAAATTTTTAAAACGGAGAGAAACGTTCATTTCAAAATAGAAGAAAGTTATTTTATAGAATCTTCGGAAAGTCTGATTATGAAAATAAACGGAGATAATGAAAATGATTTAAAAAATTTGCGTATTAGAATTAATTTCAGATTTAGTCAAATTTTACAATTTTTAGGATTTTTTAGATTTGACGATTTTTTGGGGGTGAAAATTAAAAATATTAATCGAAACGCAGCAGTATTTTTAAGAAAAGGGACAATAATGTTATGTGGGCAACAAAAGAACCATACTTTAATGTTAGAACTTAATCATTTAATAACCTACGATGAACTTACTCAAAATGAACAACATATTCATACAACGGAGTACGATCAGTGGCTTAATAAAAGGAACCAATTAATTAAAAAAATTGATATTTCACATGAAATTAAAACTATTTCACTTAAAGCGGGTTGTTTTCAGCCGGACCTAGAATTATTGTTGACAAAACATAACTGGTGTTTATCTAGAACTTCGACGGATATCGGATTACAAACAAAATTTTATTGTCAGTTTGAGTTTAGCCCTGATTTTGATCAGAAACCTATTAATCGTCGAGCATATAAAATTGATGAAGACAAAGGCGAAGCTATTGAACGGCAATTACGGGATATGGAGGAAATGGGGATTTTAGAAAAAACTAATAGGTCCTATAATACGGCTATTTTAGCCATCAAAAAACCTAACAGTACAGATGTAAGAATAGTTCAGGATTACAGTAAGAGCTTGAATACAATAATTAATTTGCCAAACAGTCCGATAGCAAATTCAAGAGCCACTCTTAACGGAATAAGTAATCAAATTTCAAAAATTAAGAACTTCTACAAAAAAGACCCTGTGATAACGGTTATGGATATCACCAGTGGATTTTATAATTTATCAGTTAGATCAGATCATAGAAAATATATGGCCTTTAAACATGGTAATACACAATGGACCTTTAAACGGATGGCCATGGGGGTAAAATCTTCACCAAGTGATTTTTGCTACATGATAAGTGACATTATACAAGACTTGGACACGGAAGAAACGAAAGTTTTTACTTATGTTGACGATATTATTTTAGTTTGTTCAAAATCGGAAGCCTTAACAGCATTAGATTCGTTATTAAACAAATTATCTCAAAATAATTTGTTTATTAAACTAAAGAAATGTTCATTTTTTCAAAAAACAGTAACATTTCTGGGGTATGAGATCAGTGTTGATGGATTCAAGGCAATTAGCGATAAACTACAGAAACTAGAAAATTGTAAAATTCCAGAAACAGTTGCGGAAGCGTATACTTTTTCTGGTTTATCAGCATTTTATAGTCGTAGTATACCTAGATTACAGATTTTATTGAGCCCATTACAAAAAGCAATTCACGGAGATAAATTTGTACTTACAGATGAAGCAAAAAAAAATTGCATTGAAATTAAAGAACTAGCTAAAAAAGGTTTTAATTTAAGACATTTAGATGATGAAAAAGATATAGCTTTAATTTCAGATGCATCTTTATACGGTATAGGGTGTGCAATAGCAAATGTAGAATTTAACGGAGAAAAAATCGAAAAAATAGAGATTTGTGCGTACGCGTCTCGAACATTTGATTTACAGGAATGTTTACTTTCGTCTAGAAGTCGCGAAATAATTGCGGCTGCATATGCTTTCGAAAGTTTCTCGGATTTATTACGAATAGATAAAATATATCATTTAATAACGGATCATTTGTCTATGACAACACTTTTTAAGGGTGAAAACTCTATGACCCCTAAAACGGCGATGTTTACTCGCGTCAGAAGAAGCGTGGCGGTCCTTCTAGAATACAGAATCAAATTTATACACGTGAGAAACACTGATCCGATTATAAAATTAGTTGACGCTTTAAGTCGGAAAGTTAACTTTAAAGAGCAACCATTGATAATTAAAGAATCAGATTTGGGAATGCATATTAAAATTAAACAAGATCTTACGGAATGCAATAATTTGAATATCGATAATGATCCCAAAATTCCACCTATTAAACAAGAACCCTTGTTGTCACAAGACGATCTTATAACAGGACAGAAAAACGATATTTTTATTAATAGTATACGGGAAAAATTATTAGTTATGAAACAGAATGAATATTTTTATAAAAACGGAAAGGCGTACATTTTACACTCTAAAGTGGTTCATTTTGTAAATTCGAAAAATTTTGTTACTATTTTATGCCCAAAAAGCATGTCTTATCAAATTTTAGAATACTTACATAATATTAAGGACCACTGTTCTATAAATCGCCTTATTTTTTACAGTAATAAACTAAATCTTCATATAACAAAAAAATATGAAACGGCAAGAAACATTGTTAATTCATGTTATTTATGTCAGATAACTAAACCACAAAACATTAATTCGGAAAAAACGGCGAAATTTTCCTTGAGACCAAGTTTAGGACCTTTTCAGAACATTCGAGCTGATTTAATGGATTTCACGACAAGTTCAACAGATTTTCGTTATTTACTTACAGTATTAGACACTTTTTCATTATTTTTAGAAATACGATTTTTACCAGATAAAAAAGCAATAACTATAGCTCGAGAATTAGCATTAATTGCAGCTAAATATAATTGTCACGGAAGATGTGAACTCACTACTGATAACGGAAAAGAGTTCAAAAATAAGGATCTACAGTACGAGTTAGAAAAACTGGGAGTAGCCAAATTAACAATTTCCCCATTTAACCCATGCAGTAACCGTATCGAACGTACTCATAAGGAAGTAAAACGTATTTTACGAGTACAGTTATATAAAACGGATTGGGATTTCAAATTTAAACTGGAAATGGCAGCTATTAAGTACAATAATACAGAAACCACAGCTCTAGACAATAATTCACCATTTTTTATTTTACACGGATTTGAAAGCGATTTCTTAAATAGTGTTTTTAATATAAAACAAGACAAACTGGATGAAGAAGAATTTCAAATCGAAGAAAAAGAGGATATTTCATCAGAAATTATAAGTTGGGTATCATATTACCAAAGTATGATTCTGGGAATTGCTAACCAGCGATTTCAGCATAACAAATGTCATTTTGAAGAACTAGAATCCAAAATAAATACAATTCGACAAAATGACATTGTAGCTATCAAAATGCAACCGAAAAAACAAGAAAGTAGCAAATTACTTTTTTCATGGTCAGCACCCTACGTCGTTTTATCAACTACATTTAATTCGGCTAAGGTGGAATGTCTATATTCACGGAGAATTTTTGTACGGAATTTTAGGTTGATAAAGAAACTTAATCTAGATTCGGCATTTACGGAAATGTTACGGAAAAGGACTTTTGTGATCAAAAATAATTATTTTTTTCCGACAAACACAACAAATGACGGTTTAAATTGTGATTTAAACGAAATTTTTCCGACATTAGTGACGGAAAAAGATTCTCACGAAAAAAGACTGAGAAATAATAAAATATATTGACTATAAGATATATCAAAAAGTCGCAAAAATATATTTCAGACCAATCACGTCAGAGATAAAGTCGATATATAGTCAGTTTTGGTTAATAATTTTCTTAAAACAATAAATATGTTAAAATTTATTCTCAAGTTATTTTTTTATTTTTTGTAGTTAAAGAGCAACAAGGACAATCAACTATTCGTAGTTCAGAAGAATTGATATCACAGGGGATTGTGGTAAATGAGAGGTCGGTTAATATACTGTATACAGATGGTAATACGGAAAATATTCAACTTACGATAAATTATCCATTTTTGCCAATTGATTTTGAAAAGTACAATTTGAAGGAACTTAACGAATGCAACCAAGTTTTAAGCCAATTTTCTAAAGCTAGACAAACAAGCAACCGTTAATAAGTTATTTTCAGATGGTAAAGTTTTAATTAATCGCAAATTTGAGAACGAAAAAGTACGGAAAAAACGGCAAATAGCAGCTTTAGCTTTCGGATTCGGGATCACAACAGAATATTTTTTTCAAAAAGTTTTTTCTAAATTTCAGGGTGACAGTCACACTGTCACTACGGAACATTTACAACAGACTGTTAAAAAACTTCTGTGTTCAATTATATATGAACGGGAATACCAAACCGTTATAGTTAACGAAGAAAAAGCCAGAATTTTAGTTCAAAATTATTTTGATAACATAAAAACTGAAATTGATCAGTTATACACTGGGTCCCCAAGAGGAACTAATTTGGAGAATATATATATGAATTATTGCCAACAAGTGAATAAAAAAGAACAATGTCTATCCATAATTCAACACGGAAATAGTTTACTAAAATTAATTGATTACGGATTTAGCCACATAGCTTCCGAAAAAGTATTCAGAGTACATGTCGAAATAACTGTACCACATCTGTTGCTAGATAAAGGACAATTTTACGAGATAGATGCAGTTTACATACCAGTTTTTGATACGGAAAATTTTAAAAAACCGATAACATACGGAAATATTATCATTTTAGGAGATGGAAAAGTTTTTTTCCATAAAAATTGTGTTGGTAATGAAATAAATATTTTAATTTGCACTCAACCGGAATATTTTGACACAATTTTACATACGGATTTCAATATAACTTATACAACGAAAAAAACTGATAAAAAATGCATAATTAACAGTCTTAAACATGCTGTAATTATAAGTAATAAAATTCCTGTATCTATAACAGAAGTAAAAAATATTTCATTAGAAACCAACATTTTGCCAAACGGAATACATTTTTTGGAGAAACGTAATTATATTATTTCTTGTTTGACTGAAAATACAAAAATTTTCGCACCAAAATTCATAAAAAATAATATAACGATCGAATTCGAACGAAATTCGATTAGTATTTTGCAAAATTCATCATTTATAACAAATTTTGCAACGGGCACAAATAATTACAAAACTTGGTCCATATTTTTGACAAGTATGCTAGTTATTTATTTTTTCTTGACCAGTTTTTACGTAATTTTTCATAGATTTAGTAGGAACGGGAAAATCGCAGAAAACACACAAAAGGAAACAGAATTATGTTCAATAAAATCATTTGCATTAAATTAAGTATTTTTTTAAGGGGGTATTAGCGTTTCGACAAAAATGTTCAAAAATGATTCGTAATTTATAGCCTATCTTTTCGCAATATTATTGGTTAATGAAAATTCATTGTATAAATTTAAAAAATGGCACTTAATTTGCTAATTTTTATTTTGTGTAATATTAAGAAATGTATTAAGAAAATACACTTAAAACATTATCAACCTGAACCATTTTTTTTGTAACAAAATGTTTAACCGTAAATACAGTAAACAGCAAATGTAGAAGACTTTTTTAAGTTTATAGGTCATAATGAACGTATGTGAAAAAGTACGAAACCTTACGATTAAAATGTCGTGTACTAAATCAATATTCAACGCTTAGTTTTATGAAATTAACGTTCTGATTTAATAAATGAAAAAAACTTTTGGTAGTAAAAAATACTACCGCTTTTTTTTGGGTAGAAAAAATCCCCCGCCGATATTTTTTGATTTATTCAATATCACTTGTATTTAAGCGATGACGAAATGCCATCAGATTACGAAACAGATGACACCGACGAAGATGTACTGTCATGTACATGTTGTTATGTTGTCGAGAAACTTATGCCGAAAGTGACAGAATTGAAAATGGAGACAGAAAAACGGAGGAACCAGAAAACCGCTGTGTTTTTTTTCGGACCAGGAAAAGTTAAACAACCGGAGAATGTTACACCAACCGGTTGAATAAATCATTCCGATTGAAAAATTACAACAAGTTAAAATAACGGATAAACAAGAAGAAATTACTTCGTGTAACGACGCGATAGTTGATTTCACAACTAGCGCGAAGTATGATAATATCATAAATGGTGAAAAACGGTTACTCGAGATTATACATTTGATAGAACAAAGCAGCAAAATTGTTGAAATCAACAATTTCATAAATTTTATTATTTCGCTTTCGCCATTAGAAAAGCGACATTTGTTATCAAAAAGAAGTTTAAGTTTTTTGGCCTCTTTTTTTCGCCACCAACCAAGGGAGCGAGGACTCCATTACGACCCCAGTGTTAGAATAACTCCACTGAGTTTCGCACTATTCGATGACAAAAATAAAACCGCTTTTTTTCAAGATTTTGGTTGTTCCAAAAGATTTCAGCCTTTCGAAGAGATTCAGTGCTTGAATGTTACTATATCGGAACTGGTTTTTTGTGCAACGAACAGTTTTTTCAGTATTCTAATGACGGATTTTTCCGAACTTTTTTTGGAGGCCAGTACGGACGACATGTTCATACTATTTATGAAAAAAGCTTGTTTTTTTCAAGGACCCATTTTGACACAATTTGACCAATTGTGCAAAAATTTCCATGAATCTGGAAAGAGAATCTCTAGCTTTTGGGGTGTAAATCACCATTCAAGCCGAGTTAGAGACAATCGCAAAAACTTGATTCTGTATAGCAATAACTTCTTCTTAACAGATGTAGTTAACTATTACAATTATTAACGGAAATTTACAGTTAGATTTAAAAAAAACGGAGCATTTCTTAGTACTTAGTATTTTTTTAAACGGAGATTTTTTTGAAAGTAATTTTTTTTTGTTAAAAAAACAGTTTTTTTTTATTATACGGAGATTTGTATTTTTTAAAAAGGTGGAGAACAATAGAATTTGACTTTCCCGAACACTTTTTAATAGTAAATTTATCTAATCATACTGTACTGTGTCCTTTAAAAGTAGGGTGACTAAGACGAGTGTTTCATGTGTATTTAAAACATGTTTACATAAGACACTTCCATCTATGTTATCCTCTATAAATTAACCCGTAAAACCCCATTTAAGAGAATCTTATACCTGTTAAGAGAATAAATGGTACAGTCTTGCTGTACGACAATTAGACACAGATGAGTCTTTTTACTCGAAAAGTTTTATATCGAATCTCAAAAACAAATATCTTTGCGATGACTAATTTGAGATGACTCATCGAATTGATTTTTTAGATCAGTCCATCTTGGTCAGTTTCTGGAGCTCTGAAACTTACCAGAAGTGGAAAGATATGCATTCTAGTATAATCGTATGCTTAAAACGCAAATCCGTTATCCAATTTTAAATACTTTAAGTACTTTTTGAAAAAACATAGTACCGATATGGTAATTTGAAAAAGTACTCAAATTACGTTAAAAAAATTTGGGGATAAACTTTAAATGTTTTAAGACTTTTTTCTCATTACAGCATAGTCCAAATAAAATCACGTGACCAAATAATTAAATAATAAGGTTTGAAATATGTCATATATTAATCCTTATTTCTTGGAAAATAAGATCACGTAACGTTTTTGGAAATGCTGTGATGTTCAAAATTCTTAGATTATGTGTTTATTTGCCCTAAATTTTTTTCGGCGTAATTTGAGTACTATTTGTGTACTTGAAGCAAAACCTTATTTCCTAATTTGAAGGTCACGTGATTGTTTTTGGACTTTGCTGTAATGGAAAAAAAGTCTTAGAATTTTTTTTAGATCACGCTTAACCCCCTCACACCCGGAGCCATTTTGAAAAACGCCTGTAGATCAGAGACCAGAAATCGCAGGTTACTTCTGAGAAAGTCACTTTAAAAGAAAATTTTTTCTAAATCTGCTCAATTCTCAATTGTTGATCTGACGTCTTTGAGTAAATTTTTATTTTCAGAAGTGATTTCGATAAATTGCGTAGGTTAGGTTTTATTTTTGGAAAATACCTGTAGATTGAAGACCGAAAATTCCAGGTTATTTCTGAGGAAGTCACGATTTAGAAAATTCAATGCTGAATGTTCTTCATTATTAATTTTTTCTCTGACAACTCTCATTTTCTCACAAATGAATTGCGTAGGTTAAAGGTCACTTTGTAAATGTCACTATTCTGCGGGGTTAATAAAGTCAAAATGTAAATTAAATTGTATAAAAATTTATGTCTATCTTTAATCTCAAGGACTAAAAAACATTAAAGTTGCAAGCACTTTTACTTTTCTCGTAATAAGCGCCCAAAGGAGCGTCCCCGAATGGCGTTTTGGGTGTGAGAGATTTAAAGGTTTTTTAGGTGATTCGGAAAATTTTTGCAAAAAATAAGTACTGTAATACAGTAAAAATTAAAAAAAACGCACAGACGTCATTTTGTTTCAAAGTTTATCGATAACTTTGTAAATGATCTTGTCATTAATAATTACAGTCCCTGACCCCTTAAAAGTAGTCCTTTTAACGCGCGCTTAATCTCCTTTGACCCCTTAAAGCGACAGATTTTCGAGAAAAAAATTTGTCCCCTTAAAGCGCATTCTAAAAATTATATTTAATTTGAGAAAATAGATAAAAGTATCCGGACGCCTCCCAGAACCATATCCTTTTTGCACTTGAAGTTCTAAAATCGATGAATTGAGCTTATTTTGAACTAAACTCAGCGTTTTTGTAACTTTAAGTGCAAAAAAGATATCCTTTCCCAACAAAAGTGCCTTTCAGAAGTAAATAGGGTGTCCACACTGTTTACATATCGGCTTTTGGGAACGACTTATTCAATTGAGTTCTCAGATAGGTCAAAATGAGCACACAATGTGTGGCACACATATTTAGAAAATAAATTTAACAAAAAAAATTGGTCCAAATCGGACCATTTTCCAAAAAACATTTGAGATTTATTTGATGTTTTTGAACAAATACAAGTTTGATACATAGTCTGATTCGGACCAATTTTATTTAGATTTTCTCAAAAATTGAGATTTCAAGTTGTGCTCAAAAAACAATTTTCTTAAATTTGCGACCATAATGAGAAGAGAGGTGCAGATTTTATTTTGATTGCTTTCATAAATTCAATAACAAGCTACATAAAGCTAAAATAAACCAAAACATATGTATCAAACGTCCTGACAAAATTTGTGAAATCATAGGGGTCGGGTGTGCCGACTCGGGACGTTTGAGTTTGGGTTGTATTTATCATTAGATATTTTTGCACATACTTAGCGCAAGCAAACATTTTTTTATAATTTCATCTTAAAATGTTTAAGGGGGTAGGTGTCGGCGTTTTTGGTACCTTCAATCACGCCTCAAAACAGTTCTGGGCAGTTGTGAAAAAAATCTGAGGATACTCGTTTGTAGATCTAGCTTCGTAACGATTACACATCTCAAAGTCAACCTTGTTACATACACCACCAGGTGGTGAGTCTATTCTAGAGCACTAAACGTTTTTTTTAAATCTATTTCTTTTATACCCACATACAAAGCGTCCAAAATTTACACAAAGTAGCGGATAAATAAGAACAAAAATGTGGTCGAACGATTTTCCAAATTTACATTTTTTTTTCTAGAATCTCACTTGAACGCGATTTTTTCCAATTTTTCGACTTCAACGTCTATCTTCTTTAGACGAATGTTTAGAATTAAAGCCGTTTTTTCGACGTAGGTAGATAAATATAAGGCGTGCATGTGGTGGAAAGGAATTTTTGATTTATATTCTAGAATTCTAGAAATTGACTTGCGAGAACCAGAATGAAAGTGTTGAAAAAAAAGTTCGTCTGATCGAACAAAAAGTACCACCAAATTGAAGCTGAGATTCACTGATCAAAAAGTTGCTCACGCGTAATCAAATTTTTCAACCCAATCAGCGTAAATTCGATAATTAGCGTTTTAACATTTTTGGCTTAAAATAATTGAATTTCTAGAATCGATTAAACATTTCCGATAATTTAATGTCATGCATCGTTTTCGGTGGTCATATTCACCAATAAAATGTTTATATCATGTGAATACCTGTTTTGCGGTTGAAGCAAAAAAATATTCGAATTTTGAAAATTCTAATTTTTTTCTAGATTGTTTTTTGAAAAAAATAATTGCCACATAGATTCCTTGGTCAACTTTAGTTCATAACCGATATTATGTATCAGTAATTAATCCTATTAAAAGGCTAAAAAAAAACCGAGCACCTCTACCCCCTTAAACTAAAATAACTATTTTCTGAATGTTCAACTAAGCATTAAGGGGGTAGCCAGAGCGATGTGCAGATTGGGGACATTTTTTGAGGGGATGTTTGAAAGAAAAAAATGTGAAAATTTTTTATTTTATTTTTAATCTTCAATAAATTTATATTTATAAACTTCAGACATTTTCGGGTGTAATGCACTAATAAGTGGGAGAATCATTATACACATGAAAAAATTTCTTTAATATGAAAGGTTTTTTTTCATGAAAGATAGAGAAAAACAGCTTTTTAGGAAGAAAAATTGACCTTCAATTGAGTTTAAATATGAAAAAAATGTCATGATTTTTAAAAGTAAAGTAGCCTATTACACCCGCAATTTTATAGAGATTTTTCGAAAAAAATAAATTTTTCATAAATTGCGTGCCAAATGGCACAAACCGGTGTCACAAGCAAGTGTTGTAAATTTCATCAGTAGTTCAAAAACGACATTCGATTGACCTTTCCATCGGTGGAAATACGGAAATCAAATAGATACCAGACAATGACACAACTAATTCGGCATTATTTTTCAAGGAGAATTTAAAAAAGCATTAATAAAAAATTTTGGACTTGATTTGCCAAAATTTTTCATAACATTTCTAAAAAAAGTCCACAAAAAATGACAAATGAACATGTTATGATTTTTTAAACAGCAGTCAGAAAATATGTAAACATGCATGAAAGAAGTTAAAGTGGCTATTTTTTCGTTTTTATTCACAAATTTCAGAAAAAAAATTTTGTGTGAAAAATGCGTGAAATTTTAATAATGCTTTGAATTTTTTTGAAAATTTTTTCGAATTCAAAAATAAAAGTTCTAACTCAAATCTTTCTTTAAATAGATAAAAAATATTCCAATGAGCTGATACACATTTATTCTGGTTCGGCTAACGATAATAAGCACAAAAAAATAAACCAACTAATTATTTTCGTAAGTTAAATTGACGCCAGTCTGCCACATCGCTGCTACCCCCTTAAGCATCTTATTTAAGATTATCATTCAAATAAAAATTTATAAGCAGCATTTAACATCTACATTTTATTTATTTCATTATCTGCTGTATTTCACCCTTGCACTATATTTTGCTTTAATTTGCGAATCATTGCATAAGTCTGTCACTCTCACAATGCTTAAAAAAATTCAGGGTGGACATCACCAGATTTATGTATACAGTATACTTAAACTCGTGAATTCCGAAACCGTTAGCGCGCTGAGGTTTACGATATAAACAAATATTGCCAGAAGTTTTCTCGAGAAAAGTTACCTCAATGCTTAAGCAAATAAGCTATAAATACAAAAACCTTAAGGTAAACCGGTTCAAAGTATTTGTTTCAAGCGTAAAAAATTTTGGAAATATTTTCGTTCTTCATTCTGATTGACTGAAATCGGAGTTTTAGGAAATTAACTGAAGTATACAATGCCGTTGTCAAAAATTGAAACTTTGATTTCATCTAATCAGAATTAAGAAGGAAAAANACTCCCTTAAAGAGCTATAAAATGTTAAATTCGTCTGCAAAATGCATGAATTTCCAAGAGTCTCATCAGATAAGAAGTACCTATCCAGGTATTTTAAGTCGTAGACTTTAGACATGAATCTGTAGCCAGACTCGATTTCCGGCACCTAGTGACCATTTTATAAATCGAGCCATATAAGCAAAGTTTCATTATCAACATAAATTTTTAAGCTTAAAATAATATTCAGCCAATTT
>SCLH01000542.1:342873-373488 GCA_004367855.1 Oikopleura vanhoeffeni | reverse complement strand
GAGCTTTTTTTGATCCGGCAACTGAACAATTCTAGAACGCCAAATAACCGACGATTTTCGAAAAGCGCCCTGAGTTGATTGTATTATTGATACCTAATTTGAGATGACGCATCGAATTGATTGTTGACATTGGTGCTGGTTCTGGATCTCTTTAACTTACCTGAAGTGGAAAGATATGTATTATAGTGTAATCGTAGGCGTAGAAAGCAAATCCGTCATCAGATTTCAAATATTTTGAGTACTTTTCGAAAAAACATTGTACCGATATACGGTAATTAAAAAAGGACTCAAATAACGTAAACAAAATTTGAGGATAAACTTCAAACGTTTTTAAGGTTTTTTTTATTACAGCAAAGTCCAAATAATATCACGTGACGAAATAATTTCAAAATAAGATTTGGAATATGTCATAAATAATTCCTTATTTCTTGAAAAATAAGATCACGTGACGTTTTTGGAAAATGCCGTTATCTTCACAATTCTAAGATGTGTTTATTCCTCCTTAAAATTTTTCGGCGTAATTTTAGTAGTATTTGTGTACTTGAACCAAAAACCGTATTTTTTAGTTTGAAGGTCACGGGATTGTTTTTAGACTTTGCCGTAATACAAAAAAGTCGTAAAAACTTCTGAAGATGCTCCTTTTCTCAAGAAGTGATTTATTTTTCGAATACATGTATACGGTCACATGATGATTTTTGGGCTATGGTGTAATCGAAAAAAAGTCTGAGAATTATTTTATGATTACGATGAAAGGTTTTTTATGATGATTCCAAAAAAATTTCAAAAAAATAAGTACTGTAAATAAGCTGTCACCTAATTCGACAAATTTCGACATTTTTTCGAGCCTCTTCCACAGGTGACAGTCTGACTATAATACAGTAAAAATTTACAAAAAAATGCACAAACGTCAATTATTAAACTAATCGATCGATCATTTTGTAAATGTTCATTCATAAATAATTAAGGTTCCTAAATTGCGATTCAAGGGCATCTGGTCACGCGCGACCAGAAAGTCACTTTGGGAGTTAACTGTATCGAAGATAATCATTTAGAATGCTTTCTCACTCCGCGTCATAACTGTGATGTCAGAAAAGATAGCGACCTACCAAATCACACGATTGTCAACTTATTTTAGGAATCGTGTGATTGGTCACTATCTTTTCTGACATCACAGTTATGACGCGTAGTGAGAAAGCATTTCAAAGGTTAATCTTTGTTATAGCTTAAAGTTTAAACAGTTATGACAGTTAACCCGTGTGAGCACAGAAAAAAAAGTTCCGCCAAGGCACCGAAGCCTTTATAAAGGCGTTTAGCAAGCGCATATTACAGAAAGCCCAAGGTAGTTAGAGTTCCAATTTTATTTGCATAAGGAAGTTCAAACAATATATTTTTGCATCCGACATTTAATATCATTTAATATTCTAGAATTTTGATTTTAGTTTCTAAAGAAAATTTACTGATAAGAGCAAGGTACGAGCATATAGATATCAGAAATTGTACTAATCTGGTTATATAGGGAAAAATAACACATTTTGTTATGAAAAAATTTGTGATTTTTTCATCAAAAATTTTTAAAACAACCCGCAACCTTTTTTATAAATATAATTTCTTGGGATTGGAGGAATGTATAGATAATCAAATCAGAAAAAACGATGACATAGGTCAGCGGATCCTTGTGCATGATTCTAATACCAAAAAATGTGTCGTGAATCAAACCACTGGTGAGCTTGTTATCACGTGATATGCGGCATAGTCACGTGATAGCAAGCGTGTCACAGTGGTGTTTCACAAGATGTTTTGGTATTGAGATCGATGCAAGAAGGATCTGACCGATGTCATCGTTTTTCTGATTTGGATTTATATATAATCAATCAAAAATATATTTTTAAGATAGGTTTTAAAATTTTGATGAAAAAAATCACAATTTTCATTAAAAAATGGTGATTGTCCCCTATTAAAAAGGCACGACAATGAGTAACATTTTCTGATATTGTTTTTGGGTCGATATACTAATACAATAACTTGTCGACAATATTTTAAATTGCTCGAATTAATATTTTTTTTAAAGATAATTAAATAATTTCGTGAAATACTTAAATCGGGAAAAATTTTGAAAATTATCCAGCTTCTAGAAAAAAAAAATATCTGTGCCTGTATACCAATTAATCATATTATTTTGAGTGTCAACCATGGACAAAACACTTTTCTAAAAAAACTAGTTCTCTCCTGTCAGTTCTTTATTTGCCTGTTCTCAAATTTTTATTAATTTGGAATTCTTGCCATTGGGGGACATCGAATTCTCTTTAATTTTTAGAATAAAAGAGATTTGCGCAAAAAAATGCGTCAAAGAAAATAGATGTAAAAACAACCACTTAAACACCACAAACAAGTAAAATACTATTAGAACAAAATTTATCACAACATCCCAAGTAAATCATTTGGTTTGACATCGCGTTAAGGGGCCAAGATATTTGCGTCGGTGGCCATCCATGAAATGTATCGAAGTTCTATCGATACGAGAAGTTTTCTATCCTAATGGTATTTGATTGCATATTACTCCTCCAATATAGATATCTTAGAACGAATATAGCCTCGACAATCAAAAATGCATTAATAAATACAATATGCTGTATATAAAAGCACACAGAGTCTTGGGTGCACTAGTTCCCACCCGAACTACACACTGTTTTTTCTTAATTGCAAGTTATTTTAATTTTCCCCTTAAACGCAAGGTGTTGAGTCTGTTTGCGGGCGCCGATGATTCGTATTAAGCCTTTAAACACTCATTTTATTTAAAGAGTGACAAAATTTTCTCAAAGAACCAAAAATATCAGTCAATAGAATATGGAAACCAATAAATAATATTTATATTAGAAAATTATTGTACCATTTACAAGAGCATTATAATTTTTTTTAACCTTGTACATGATATTTAATAAATTCCAACAATTTATTGTAGTGGGCGCGTGTGTATGGCGGGCACTTCATAAGCGCAGATGGTTTTTTAAGGTACTCACCTCAATAGCGCCCGGTTTTCCCAAAGATTAATAAGGCTAAGGAAAGGAACACTGTAAGATCAAGCGCTCACTTCTTACTCAAGTTCCAGAATCGGAAAAAAAGCAATAATGGGTAGGGCTGATGAAGATAAACTAAGAGAGGATTCCAGGAGTGGAGCAGGTCAGAAAATCCGATTTCTTGGTTTATCACTCCCAAATAAAAAAAAGGACAATGCTCAGAGAAATGGTGTGATCGAAAATAATCTCAAAAAATTTACTTCCTAGTTTTTTTGCGGAACTTTATGTATTCGCAGTATTTTTTCGTTGGGGATATAATACATAACCTCAATTTAGATGTGAAATAAATTGTGCTGTTAAGAGAGTTAAGTTTACCGAATGTTCTGAAAGCAGTTTTATTTCAGTCCTTGTGCAGATAGAACCCTATTAACAGTACTGAAAGGGCAAAATGACTGTAAATTGAATCAGAGAAAATCAGTTTGATATCTTGAATCGAGCCCAGTGGTTTGCGAATATTGTAATTTTGCGTGAGGGAAACGTGCGCAAAAATTGACACGATGGTTAAAAAATAAAAGTTGTTTCGATAATACAAACTAAATTATAGAGAGAAGCGGTAGTATAGTTTCTTGCGTTGTATGAGTGTCTTATCGACAGAATACAAAAAAAAAGTTCTAAACCGACGTCGAGTTTTGTCAGATAGAAATATCATGTCCACGCTCTTGTTTCAAGAGGTTGAAAGTAACATTATTAGATTGAGCCGGACGATTGTTCAATTGATTTCCATTAGCAAATAATGACTCTACCCGACCATAATATTTAATTTCTCTCCACGTAAGCGATTGTTTGTTCAGTAGATCATGAGCTTGTCATGTGGAGACTCCGAGAAAGTTTTTTGAATGTCATCTGAATCAAACGTTCACGTTGTTTCTAGACTATTCTCTGTGTAACGAGAAAAATTTCGACCAGTGCCACTCAAGAAAACAGCCGGGGCACTCTTTCACCAGCCTCGCAGCATCCATAAAATACACAACCACTTTGTGCTTGCGCCGCCGATATAATTAGGAGCAAAATGAGGGTCAGAAACCAAGCACCAAGTTTTTCGTTCCCTGGCTTAGCAGGTATCCAATAAATATAAGAGGACATGTGACCTTATGATCGCTCCATAATCTTCTCCGGATTCCAAAATTTAAATTATTTGAAGAAGATTGTAATTAAACTTGACCATTGTCTGTTTTGGAAAAGTTGAAGTACTATCAATGGTGTAAAGAATCAGTCATAAAATCACGGTTTTTCACCCATATATTTTAGGAATCAGAGGAATGTCGAGTCCAGATTATTATTTTTCCAAAGATAATTATTTAAGAGGGTCCGATGTGCCTCGATAGTTGGAGGAGACAAGGCCCGGGCTTAATAGAAGGGGATGCATCCCGCGAGACCGGGAATTTATTCATCTCCAGTGGAACAAAAACACCCCACCACAGGTTATGTTGTTGCCTGAGTCGTGTTTGCCTCAAACTACGGGAAAACAGGGATGGAGAACACCTACGGCACGCCAACCGCAGGAAAGGGAGGTCATCCCTTGTGTTAACATAAGCCCTAGATGCAACTTTTATTTAAAAATATAACCTGAAACAACCTGAATTTTTCCATAAAATTCTTCAAACCATGTAGACCCGCGCTTCTGTATTAAAAAAAAATACATTTGAGAGTAATGATCAAATTATTAAGTGGGTTCTAGAACTTCCCCTGTCAACCCCCGGTAGCGATGTGAGTGATTTTCGAAGTAAATATTTTACTATTTGTCCAAACTTCAACAGGGGGTCCCTCAATTAGAGCAGAGAGAAGGCATACCGCCAAGTTATGTTCTATTAAGGTTTTATGGGTGTTGCACGGAAGTTTATTAACTTGTTTTGTTTTATTCTGAAGCCCTAAAAGATTTGTTGCCCATAAAATTGACCCCTAGAAACGGCCCCAGATCATATCATATGACTCATATGATATGACTCATAACTTCTAAAAAAAGATTAAATTTTATTTTTTCCTAATTTAGCAATCTTATGTGAATTAGGACAATTTTCTCCCAGACGCCCCTCGGTAATATAAAGACTTGTCCCTCGACAAAGTGGCACCTATTATATCTGATAATGCTAAAAGCTTTGATCGGAAATGGCGAATTGTATTATAGCGTACAGCTCAAGGTGTATTTCTATGTTCTAAGATTAGGAAATGAATTCAAACTGAATTTTTGACGAACACAATGATTAACAATAGAAACGATATAAATTTTCCTCCCCTAGATTCCGCTGACATATCCCTTGGCACAAAAAAATCTGAATGGCAATACTCCATATTTGGCATTATTTCCATTTTCAACTAGAAATTAAAAAAAATAATTGACAAGTTTTTGGAATCGTGCTCGAATATCTATACTTAAAGAGTGCATAGAAAGATACAAACATAGTTTGTCATTTAAAGTTCTCTGCCAGACAATAAAATACTGTAAGTGGTTGACGAATGGATCTTTGGTTTTTTGTGAATGCCTAACCAAGCGGAACCTTTAGCTAATTTATTTCCCCTTCGCACCAAAACAACACCTTAATGTTATCGAGCCAAAATGAAAACCGTGCCAGAGTTGTCCGTACCCCTTTTTCACAGCCAGGAAACTCAACAGCTGAATTGAAATTTATAAAACAATATTGATGTATTTGATAACATCCAGAATTATAACAAGATTTGAAGTAATCTAGATAGTATGAGTGGCAATCATTATTTTGACCTAATAAACAAATTGATAGATTGAGGCCCATCCGGAAATATTGTAAGGTGGATGCAGACATACCAGGGATGGGGAGGAGGGAAAGCAGAAGAAAGGGTTGCGCATATGCCGAAGCCCGCCGATATTGATTCCAGGTAGAGTTTGCGGCAATCAAATGAACAGGAAAAGAAAGACCTGGTATTTACACATATTTTAGCAATTGAACCCTCCGAGGCTAGAGCCTTTGTGAAAGGCTCAAAGCCATCTCTTAAATCAGTCAAAATGGTAAAAACCCTGAAAATGAAACATTTGTAATTCGTCTTATGTTGGGTAAACTTTTCTTTCGTAAATACAGATTATAGTAGCTTAAAATGTTCTAAAAATTACAAGATGGCCCAAGGCGGACTTAAGTATCATAATGTTAGCCGGAAATCATAAAAAAAAGATAATTAATTAAGCTAAATTATTTTTTCGCGCGGCGTTAAGCCCATAATATATAGTTTGTCCCAATTGCTAAATTAGTTTGATCGAGTTGATATGACGGGCGACGCTTTTTCGTAGCTAGTAACGGGCCTGAAAGTGTACACCCAATAATTTCAAAACGAACATTTTTACCTTCCATGAGAACCGCGGAAAGTAAAGGAGAGTGCTGAATCAAGCCAAAAAAAACGGTACCCTATTAATTATGGCTCATGTGTCTGGAGGATCGCCAAGCTTGGAAAGCATCATTTCCAATTGAATAATAAAAATCGACAGATGTTTTATAGCTGAATTAAGAAAGTACTCATATACAAAAAAATTAATTTTATTCTAAGTCCAAAATTTTTGCGATTGAATATGTTATCTTAATGAACAATTTGCCAACAAAAGAAAAAAATCCATTCTGGAACATATATTGGAGCAAAAATATTCTTCGCGGAGTGAAATTTTCAAAATATCTATCTCGGATTAAAGTATGGATAAAATCATATACTTTTTTTGGATACACACATATTGATAATTAATTTGTTAAAATCATGTTGTGTAGAGTGCTTGTTAACATTTATAATAACCACAAAATATAATATCATTAATAACTCATTTATTTTCACCATGATTATTAAAATAGCTATAGTGCACATTAAAGATATTGATAAATATGTATTCAGTACCAATCACAATAAAACGTATATTAAGCCATTCAATCAAGCCTTGATTTTAGGGTTGGTGAAGAAAAAGATATCATTAAACTCATAAAAATAATGGTTTACAACCACAGAAGTACCGTGTAAATTGAGGTTTTTTTCTTAAGGAAAAATGAGTAATAGAAACCCCTTACCTTAGTTTGAAACTAGTGGAATATTATCTGGGGGTAAAGATAAATAAATGGCTTCTTTTTGGATTATCCCATTAAGACAGAGTATAATAACTCATCACACGGATCAAAGCAATGTTATTATAGAGTAAAACAGAGCACTGCGCAGTTATTTGAGATGAACTGAATACATTTACTGCTGGAGTGACAGCGGAGTAACACGAGGTAGCTTTTAGTCTCATACGATGTGTTTAATGAACTCTTTTTGTTTTTCAATGAACGTGAATTTTTCCTAGCGCAAAATAACAGTATTTGCTTTTTAAAACATTTGTAATATTTTTTCAAGCATTTAAACTCTTTGAACTCTGATGCACTTGAGTATAACCGAAAAATTGAGAAGTTATTCTCTTATTAGTGAAAGAGTCTTACAGTGCTAGTAACCCCGGTATCAAAAAGCGCCAATCAAACCTGTACGCTTCCTAAAAGGAGTCCTGAAATCTCTTTTGCCGTGGCGAAGGAAGATCAATATTTTTGGTCTATGCTTGGAGCCCTCCAATCGGAGGCGTTAATCTTTTTTCCAGATTTGTTTCCCAAATATGTGTCCACCTTATAATCACTTTTTGCGGTGTTATATATGTTCGTAAGACCTGGGCATAAGACTCACTATATTAGAACGTTGTGCCATTATATGAACGATTGGGGTTTCCTACCCACATTCTATCAGGGTCCAAGAAAAAAAAAGATGGGGATGAAAGGATATCGTCCCGAACAGTGCCATTATTGTTTGGAATTTTTGTGCGCTCATGAATAACGTCTAGGTATTGACAAGACATAAGATCTTCTCTTCACAATCATTGTTTTGAGCTAACAAGTTATACAGTACTCCTTATGTAAAATTGATTAATAAAATTTTAATATGGAAATGTATGACGTCTACTGTGGTGCGTAAAGGCGCCACACGATATATTAAATTATTTGAAAACGAAAACCAGATATATTTTTGGATGCGTGCCATATCGCCAAACGTGTCAATTAATCGTAACGCCAAATCCATAGTATTACCCGAAATGTATCGAATCCGATAAATATTATACTTTTCCATATCCTATAGACGCAGAGAAAAAGTGATATATTGATGTCTTCCAACAAGGTACAGAAGTTCCATTGAGAGCTCGATTCGGCTCTCTGTGTTACACAAAAGAGTTCAAGGCACTACAATCAATAAATATTAGGGTTATGAAAGATGTATCAGTCTCAAATAATTTCCGAACATAAAAACTGTTGGAGCTTTTTTAGTTTGTCTATCATATACTTTAATATACAGTGATTTGAACAGGTCCTTATAACTCAATTACTCTGTCGAATGATGTAACACTTTCGCTGGTCAAATTCTCTTATTTGATCTAGCTCAAAATATAACGCAACCAGTTATTAGATTAAAGATCACACATTATGGTTATCTAGATTATTTGAATTCAGTAATAAACATAAAAACATACTACCTAAAATTGTAGAGTGGGAACTTTAATTATACCTTTCTGAAGATTAATTTTTTGGACAGCCTACTTTAAGCAAAAAAAATTTGGCCCTTCTTCTTGACTTCTAGTTTGTTGTAAACGCTCTCGAGTAAATAATTTGAAGAAACTCAAAACAAGAGCTTCAGATATTCCCGGAAATAACCTCAAAAAATATAATCATTGTCCGCCAATTTATTGGTCTTTTCTTGAGATCTTCACTGAGATTACACATTATATAAAAAGTCTCTCAATCGAGCAGTATGCAAAGTTACGTTGTGAAGTATTGCATAGAGAGCACCTTATTGAATTGGGCCAAAAACTCCGGTGTGTTAATTTCGTCAAATAAACGCGTCAGAAAGTGGAGGGATCGAGAGAGTATTATATTATAATTTATAATTAAACAGATGTCCACCAGCACACCTACCCAAAGAAGCTGTTGATGGTGGGTCCAGTAAAGTTACGACGTTGCTGTCCGGTAAAAAATGTAAGCTGTTAAGAAGTATGTAGATTCTAAATATATTTAGAGTACCCGAATTAAATAATATTTGTTATTATGCGCGCGTCATACCAGAACGCTGGTGATTATATATGACGGTTTTCAGAATTATACGGCGGGGCACGGTGGAAGGGCAATATATGACCCATAAATTCACTACATTATTTATGCCCGTGGAACCGCCCGAGCCAAGAGAAAAAAGTGACCTAGAAGAGAAGAGAATCGACTGAAACAGCGGTCCTATAATCCGCTGTCAGAAAATTTGATGAGCGAGGCGGGTGTTAAACCACCCCGGTAGGGCGGTTCCCTGATATCTGCCAAAGTATCGCGAAACATTGCCGAAATGTGAATGGCGCCAGGCCCAAGTCACCAAAGATAATCAACAAAATTCGCTTCTGTAGAAGTGCAGCAGTTATAGAAAGCGGTTTCCTGAAATAAATACAGAAAGACACCGCACAGCTTTTGTGGAGTGCGTGCGCATGGATGACGCCATATTTCAAGAATAAAATTTCCCAAATCTGGCTCTTCAAATTTTTTTTTGTTTGATTGCCGTTTGTTGTCGTACAAATTGAGTATTTTAACATCATTTGACCCCATAAGGAAAAGCTGCCTTAAATATTTCTATCCCCAAGAAAAAATATCGCCACATACGTGATATTTTTCGCTTAAATCAAAAAAAAAACTTAGAACATTTTTACTGTTGCATTTCGAATAATTTGAACGATATAATTTAAGGAGTCGTTTAGTGATTTTTGCGGATTTCAGAGGCCTCGTACGGTTAGAAAAAATGACAGACTGGACATTTTTGAAACATAAATGAGGAAGATCTATCTTTGATCTCGCGATTCAATTAGACTATTTAGTACCACTCCCATCAACATCTAGTTAACCGCGGTTAAACACGAGTCCCTCAGCTTTTCTTGAAGAAACAAGGTCCTAGAGCTATCTCGGAAATTTTTGAGAGTCTGGTGAGAATCCGGTAAATTGTCTGAATTTTAGTGGATCGGTTCCGATTTTTTTATTTTCACCGGCAGGGCGTTCAGCAATTGGTTGAATGTGCCAAAAAAAGGTGTATTTTTAGTTTTTAGACGCTCGTTACGCCCATACAACCCAGACGTTTTGATATAAGGCCTTTTTTCTGTTGTTATGTTTGGGAAATTGCAAGGAAACATCTATTTTCGGAAAGTGTGGAATGTTACAAGGGCCACACCTAGGGGGTGCACCAGGGCAACCAGATGGCGCGCAGCCTTAACATCGAGATCCCGGTGCCGGGAGCTGGCAGCGTGGCGGAAACGATAGATATATTAATAAATGTGAACGTTCTGCACCGCCCACGAAAAGCAACAAAGGGTGACCCTGACGTTGCTGGGACTACTCACGAAAGCGACAAACTACAACCCAAGTTGCCAACTAGAGTAACCTCGGAGCTACAACAACGGGGCGGCCAATAACACGCAGGCGCATAGCAGTCGGACCGACAACTTTTGGCGAAGTAGTTTAAAAGTAAAAAACAATGTAATGGGGGAGGAAACTTAAGGAATTGCAGTCATAACGTAGAATTCTTTGAAATGGCGAGGTAACGGGTGTGGGAGCCGCAGTAGTCAAAAGAGGGCCCCGCAATGGAGGGGTCCAACATGGTCGCCCCGGGATTCAAGGGAGTGAGACAACCGACGAGCGGGTGACGCATGCGATTAAGAACCAATTACCTTTCCTGTGAAAAACATGATTAAAGTGCCAAAAACAAGAACACGGGGAGCCGTAAAGCCGAAGAAAAGTAACCCGAGTATGTTCAATCCAATGATTGGCGGAAATATCGGCAGAAAGCAAAAAAATGTACGAGGGAGCAGGATATCGCTAACTATATATCGGGTCGATGTAACAATATTCGAGCAGAGGGGATCTGTGTCCATAAAGGGGAGAAGTTATTTGAGGAAGAGATATCAGCGCTGAAAAATTTAGTAGTCAATGATGATTTTGTTTATTATAGCAGTAGGAGATGGCCCACCAAGAGGATGGTGCCGAGCCAGAATAATGTGTCTTTTTAATCAAAGTAATGGAAGCTTTGGAGGGGAGAAAAATAGCGTAACGCGACCATGGTTAATTATTGTGTCAATGAACGCTCAAAAGGTTCACAAGTGTAACCGACATCAAAGTTGGAACGAAAAGGATAACCCCTAGAAGCAAACCAAACCCCCTGGTCCCAAGCATAATCCCCAGATGGAAAAAATAAAAAGAGTGCTGCTTCTAATGTCAATAAGCCGGGACTAGAAGGGTACAGAAATGGATAGTGAGTGAGTCGTGGTAAGAGAGAGACGACTCCACGGGGTGAATCCGCTGTAAGAGTAGTTGACAGGCCACATAAAATTTCTCCTTCAAGGCGTAGAATTATATGAAAGAGTTACTGTTAATCTATTTCATGATTCTTTGGATGTTGTAATGAACCAATAACAACTTCCCACCACAGCTCAGCAACACCAATGCCTGCCGTAAGAGAACAGAGCGTTTTACAGATAAGGGGTCAACGGGCGGACGTGAGGACACCAAGAGTTGCGCAAGGAAAAGCCGCAACCACCCTCGGGAAAAGGGGCAGATGCCAGAGGACCCGGGCGCGTGCAGAAGATCCCCTGTTCTAGTCAAGACGAACTGCGGTGTGCAGACAATGTTCTGAAGACCTCGTTTGTCTCCGAGTGCAGATACGAGAATAGTACGAACTTGTGCGCAATAAAAATATCTACAACTGACCTCTATAAGTGCCAGAGACCAGGCCAGAGTAATTGAATGGTTTGAGAAGTACCTCTGATAACCAACAGGAGTGAGTGAACGTGAAAGTTAGTAGATGAGGGTTGCATGAAAATATACTCAAGGGACCGTAGCGCACAAAAAAGTATAAGGTTAGGAAAAATACCGGGCAGGATACCCAATAGTCACTGTGTACAGAAAGCAGTCCGGACCTAGGAACGCTCGTGTGTATAATACAGAATACCACACCAGATTGTCGATGTGTGAGCAGCGGATTACGAGTATCCTGCCTTTATCCATATCAAGAACAGCTGGCAATATACCGCTAGCTCGGATGTAAACGTGTGGAGGAGTGTAAGAGGTCAATCCTTTCTATCAAAGGGAAAACCCAAGCGACGGGAGGGTGTAAAACGATGGCATGAAGTGACGAGATTATGTTGTAGAGAAAGGCGCTGTTGGAGTAGTGAGGGTGCCTTTAAAACGACGTGTAAAATCGACAAGTGTGAACATAATATAATCTCGATTAATTAAAGGTTAGTTATTTGTAATGTACCGTTAAAAAAATGGATATGGTTTTTGTGTAGGGAAATGGGATTCCACTATTTAATGGAAAGGAACAGCAAACCAGAGAAGAAGAAAAGTATTTTTTTTTTGTTAATTAAATAAAACAAAACCATAAGATGTCAAATTGAGGAGAAAGAAGTACACGTTTTTTTGTATGAGCCAACGCCTAATTAGAGCACTAGAAGGATAAGAGNATAATTAAAATATTTTCGTGAAATACTTAAAATCGAAAATTTTGAAATATCACTTCTGAAAAAAAATATCTGTTCCTGTATACCAATTAATCTTTATTTTGAGTGTCAAACATGGACAAAACACTTTTCTAAAAACTGGCTATTTTCAAATTTTAATTGACCCAATTGGTCGAATTTAATTTTTTTAGAAGTAAAAGATTGGAAAAAAATCTCAAAAAATAAACCCTTCGTAAAATTTGAACAAAATTTCCAAAAAAAAATAAATCATTTTTTGACATCCTTGCAGAATTCTTTCTAATGTATTCGAAGGAGACAATTCTACGATGTTTTTTTTTGCATATTCAAGATGATTTTAAATATGCAAACACCTTTATAACGGTGCTGTGCTCACACGGGTTAACAGTTAAACAGTTATGACGCGGAGTTTAAGCCTTAAACCATAAATTACAATTGAAAAATATCGTCAAAATGATTTTTAATTTGAAATTATTGATTTACAGGATTATAATTTACAGTATAATTCAAAGTTGTGCCGTATTGCGCACTTCATAAGGGGGTACTCATCGGTTTTTTATTTTAGGCTAGGGACATGAATCATGTCACATGATAAATACACCAAATTGATTCAGAAAGGTCAGAAAATCCATTTCTGGTCATATCATAAAAAAAAAATTCGAAAATATTCTCAAAATTTTCTAGTTTTTTCGGACTTTTTCTGAGTATTTTTTTGGGGAAAATACATAAACCTCAATTTTAATGAAAAATTCTAAGAATAAGTACAAGTTATAAGCAGCTTTTATTTCAGTTTTGCAATAGCTTCAGTTTGAGGGTACTTTTGATACAATCGGATGGAAATAATTTTCTAGAAACTCCAAAAATTGACATCCGGTTGAACTAAAATGCAATTTTCTAGTAATAGGAGCAATGATACAATAAAAGTTTTAAACAACAAATTAAAACGATATATTTCTCTAACTTATACAAAATTACAAAAAAAATGTACCGAATCGTTTTTGAGAAAATTCCGTTTCAATTAAAAATTTTAGCGTTTTCATGATTCTATAATATATCCGACCAAAATTTCAACTTGACGTAAGCAGATTTTTTGTTCAGTAGATCATGAGCTTTCATTTGATGGAATTTTTCTGATCAACTTCATTTTTCTAGAATTCTGAAAAATTGACATCCAGCAGCTGGATTCCAGCTGTACTAAAATGCAATTTTCTAGTAATAGGAGCAATGATCGAAAAAAAGTTTTTCACCAGAAATTAAGAAGACATGTTTCTCCAACTTATTCCAAATTTAAAAAGAAATGTACCGAATCGCTTTTGGAAAATTGAGCTACAAATTTTAAAATATCATAAAATCACGGTTTTTCATTATTCTAGAACAGGTTCGATAGAAATTTTCCAAAAAAAAATCCGATTGTCGTAGTTGGGATACAACCAGGCTTGTAAAGGGATGCATCCCCAACCGGATTTTTCATCCCAATACCCATTTTTTGCCTATCTTTTGCCTAAACCTACGGAAAACAGGGATGGAAAACCCACGCAAAAGTCATCCCTTTTACAAGCCTGGATGCAACTCAATATCCTGACAAAAATTCATAAATTTTCATGTAGCCGCTTTAGAAAAAAAATACATTTAAGATTAAATTAGTGTTCTAGAATTCCCCTTCCACCCGGTGCTGTGGTGATCGAAAATTTTAGTTTTGACTTCCGGTCAAGAGAAGAAGGATAGATTTTCATATAAGTATTTTCACAAGTTTAACTTGTTTTGTTTTATTCTGAGCCCTGTTGCAAAATATAAGAAACCGCCCCCAGTCATATCATATGACTCATATGATATGACTCATTCTCTAAAAAAAGATTAAATTTTGTCTAGCAATTATAAGGTCATTTTTCCAGACCTCGGTTATACTTTGTGACCAAAATAAATCTTAAAAAATGACGAAATGCGATTTATTTAGCGTCGCTCAGTTTTTGATAATGAGATTCGCTGATTAAATAGACGAATTTCTGATGCTGACATTTTCCAAAACTGACAAAATTGGCATGATTTAAATTTGATTTTGGACATTTGAACTTCAAATCTGGAAGACAACTTGCAATTTGCTGCAGTTCGAATATCTTGGTTTTTGTTGTAAACCACGCCTTTGCTAATTTATTTCCCCCTCGCACAAAAACACCCTTATGTTTTTCGAGCCAAAAATGAAAACCGTGCAGAGTTGTCCCGTACCCCCTTTTTCACAGCAAAACTCACACTGAATTTAAACATATTGATTATTTAAACATATTATACAAATTTGATAATCAATAAGTATCATTATTTTGACCTTATACAATTAAATAGATGAAATATAACATACAGGTGGGGTGCCATATTGCCGGCCCAATATTTCCGAATTTGCCAATATTGCAGGAAAAAACCTAGGTAATTACACAATTTTTAGCTTAACCCTCCGAGGCATAGAGCCTTTTGAAAGGCTCAAGCCACTTTAAATCAGTCAAAAATGGTAAAAAAAATGATCGCAGAAACTTTTCTTTCGAATACAGATTAAAATTCAACAATGTGAATCTAAAAATATTACCTAAAATTTTTTCGGATAATAAGTTCAAATTGTTTGACGAGTTGAATGAACGGCGATTTTTCGCTTACTTCCGATATATTAATTTTTGACCCAAATCGGACATGAAATTTTCAAATAAGCCAATTTTTGGAAAGTGTTTTAAGTACAATTTGCAAAAAAAATATCATTCTGGACATATTTGGAGCAAAAATATTTCTTCGGGAGTGAAATTTCAAAATATCTTATTTCGAGATTAGTATGGATAAAATCATATGTGTTGAACAAATATTTAATTTGTGAAAATCATGTGAGAGTGGTACTATAATACCATATATCATATATATATGATATATACATATGCCTTGATATTGTAATGATCATCAAAAAATTACCTTCAATCGAGAAAAATAACAATTTTTTCCTAAAGAACGTGATTTTTTCATGAATATTTTGAACTTATTTTAAGATATCTTTTGATTCCCAACAGATATACTCAATCAGACAAGAGTATTGAGTAAAACAGAGCACTGCGCAGTTATTGAGATGAACATACATTTCCTGGAGCCTATCACGAGGTAGTCTCACGTGGTTTAATTAACCTTGCTTTTCAAACGTTTTTTTCTAGCAAAAAACATGTAGTTTTTAAAATTTGAATTTTTTCAAACATTTAACTCTTTGACTTGATCATAAAAAAAAATTGAAAGTTATTCTCATGAAAGTTTTCTGTACACAGCGCTCAAACTGGAGCTTCCTAAAAGGCTCTTTTGCCTCGGCGAAACTTTTTTTTCTATGCTTCGGAGCCTCCGAATCGGAGGGTTAATCTTTTCCAGTGCCCATATCCCTTTATCACTTTTTGGTTAGAATGCGTAGCCACTACTCCTTTTAACGTGTGATTTTAACGTTGTGGCTATGCATTCTAACCAAAAAGTGATAAAGGGATATCGCCGAAAGTGCCATTATCTTTGGGTGCGTCATGAATAACGTCATATGACAAGATTTAATTTCCAAAATCATTTGAACCTATACAGTACTCCTTATTAAATTGAAAAAAATTTTAAATGTATGACGTCACGTTCGAAAGCCCACGAGTTTTAAATTATTGAACGAAAACAGTTATTTTTGTCTCCATATCGCCAAACGTGTCAATATCGTCGGAAGTGTCCAAGGTCGCCGAATTTTCCTAGAAGAAAAACTTTTGGCGATATTGGACCTCCTCCTGTACAAAAGTTCAGGCACTACAATCAAAAATTTATTTAAAATAATGAAACTGTTATTTAGCATAAAATGACATTTCTCATTTTTTGAAGATACTTTTCTGGTCATTTATTGATGCCAAAATAACGCACAATTTTGATCATACAGTATGATTCATACTTGTTGCATCAATATATTTCTGAGTTTTCTGAGATATAAAATTTATTTAAATTGCGCAATTTTGAAGCCTACTTTAACAAAATTCTCTTTACTTTATTTTGTAAGTGATTAAATAATTTGAAAACTCAACAGACTTCAGTATTCTGATACAAAAATAACATGTCCCAGATTGTTTTAATTTACTGAATTCATTTATAAAAGTCTCAACGCGTTGCAAGTACGTTGTAAGTATGCAAAGACACCTTATTGAATTGAAAACTGTGTTAATTTCTAATAAACCGTCAGAATAGATCAGAATAGAAATTTATGAAAAATGGGTCGTAATTTACGACTCGTAAATTGTTAGTATATAATTAATATTAATAATTAATAATATTTGTATATGGTATACAGACTGTATAATACGGTTTAAATTGTACGGTATAATTATCATTTATGACTAGACCGCCCGAGCAAAAATAGGAAGTCGATAACAGGGTCCTATAAATCTGAAAATTTGAACAGGGGGGTGTCCTTTATATCGCCAAAGTATCGCGAAAGTACCAATATCACCAAATTCGCGTGAGCGTTTGAGGTTTTTATTACGAACAACTTGAGTGCGTCATGGATGACGCCATATTTCAAGATAAAATTTCCCAAATCTGCTCTTCAATTTTTTTTTGTTTGATTGCGTTTGTTGACGTACAAATTTGAGTATTTTACATCATTTGAACCCATAATGAAAGCTCGCCTTATTTTCCATCCCAAGAAAAAATATCGCCACATACTTGATATTTTTCGCTTAATCAAAAAAAACTTAGACAATTTTACTTGTTGCATTCGAATATTTGAACAGATATTAGATTTAAGGGGTCGTGTTAGTGATTTTTGGGATTTCAGAGGCCTCGTACGGTTAGAAAAATGAAGACTGGACATTTTTGAAACATAAATGAGGAAGATCTATCTTTGATCTCGCGATTCAATTAGACATTTTAGTACCACTCCCATCAACCATCTAGTTAACCGCGGTTAAACACGAGTCCCTCAGCTTTTCTTGAAGAAACAAGGATCCTAGAGCTTATATCGGAAATTTTTGAGATCTGGTGAGAATCCGGTAAATTGTCTGAATTTTAGTGGATCGGTTCCGATTTTTTTTATTTTCGCCTCAGGGGTCAGCAATCTGGTTGAATGTGCCAAAAAAAGGTGTTTTTTAGACGTTTTGATATAAGGCTTTTTCTGTGGAAATGCAAGAAACATCATTTTCGGAATGTTACAAGCCCTAGGGGTGGTTAACATCGAATCGGTCGTACTTTTTTGAATTTCTGCCTGATTGGCTGTAAATCGACTAAAAAGTGCACGAAATCGACTAAAAAGTGCGCGAAATCGACAATTTTGAATATAAAAGTAAAAATTAGAGAACTTAAATGCCATCAAAAGATTCTTTGGGTACGGTTTGCTGGTGACGATAATAACAATTATCTCTCCTTGAAAACGTTGCAAAACAAGATAAATATTTCAAAATTATTTTATGGCAGAAAGCAAAAAATGTCGAGACAGATATCTTTTATCTTCATTGTCAGCAGGGATCTGCAAAATTATTGAAAAATTCCCTGAAATTTTTGTATTTTTTTTATTATAGCATAAATCAAAACAAATAATGTGTCCTTTTAATCAAGTAATGAAGTTTGAGTTAACGGTATTATTTTGCCTCAAATCACGTAAATCAAGTTGAAAAAATATAAGACCTTTATGTGGAAAATAAAGACTGCTCTTTCATAACACTATACAGTATACTGTAAAGACCATCACGTGACCTTATGTTGAAGACATAATTTCTTCGTAAAAATGAAAAAGTTATTTATATTTTCATGATTTGATGGTTATCCTAAACTTAAATGTCAAACAATCCTTAAAACAACTTTACAAATCAAGGCTGGACACAAATTCCACGTCGAAACCCTTTTAGAAGAATTCTGGAAAATTTCTGAAACTTTTTCTCCATTACAGCATTGTCCATAAAAATCACCTGACCTTATAATCCAGTAATAAAGTTTGATTTAACGGTACGATTTGTCTAAATTAGTACGCAAATTAAGTTGAAAAATAAGGACCCTATATGTGAAAAAATTAGAACGCTCTTTCATCACAATTCACTCGGATCGAACATTAAATTCCATTTTCTTATGTATTTAATAATTTTTTTATAATTTCTTTAAATTAGGATCGAAAATTTTTTTCGAATCCGATTCGATCAGTTTTTCCAAATCTTCGATCATTCAAGTTCGATCCGATCAGGTTTTTGAAATCTTCGATTTGATCAAGTTCATCCGATTTCAGGTTTTTAAAAATCGTCGATCCGATCAATTCGAATCGATCAGTTTTTAAAATCTTCGATCGATCAGGTTTTCAAAAAGTTATGCAGCCCACCTGATCTGAGTTTAAAAAAAAGCGCAAAAAAATTGAGCTCTTTAGTACTTAGAGATCGCCAGATATCCCTTTATACACTTTGGTTAGAATGCGTAGCCACTACCTTTTAACGTGTGATTTTAACGTTGTGGCTACGCATTCTAACAAAGTGATAAAGGATACTAGCCAGTCGATACAACCCCATAAGCGATTTTATAGCAAAATACCAATGCACTTACATTTCATACATTTAGTTCTGATTAAAAAAAAACTCATCTTGTATTAGTTTGACCAGTCTTTGTATAGTTAGAAATTATATTCAAGATCACGGTTTTGGCTATCTTACAATTTGGCTAAAAGGACTCCTAGTGGCCACAACTGGATAGTTAAAATTATTGGACTCAATATTTTAACTTTTTTATAAATTGCAATTAATAACTTTGATCAATTAATGTTACATTCAAGGTTAGTTCTATGAGGCGTGATTCACGTCTCATTTTTTAAACTCCTAGTTTGAATTTTTACCTCAATATTACACTTCCGAGGGAGTCTAACGCCTTCCCAATCCCATTGTTTATATTCTAATCATGAAACAAACGGAGTTTCAAAACTTTTTTCCCAAATTAAAATAAACAAACAGTGAAATTAAACGAAACTTATCTTTCTTTGGCAGTCTTTTCAGATCTAGATCTGAAGTGCCCTACTACCTCCTGATCAGACAGCAACAAGTTAACAAAATGCTAAATTGAAGATGAAGTAATTCGGGCTCCATTATCTCCAGGAGCTCAACCAGAGGCTGAATTGAGAATGTTTCGCCTTCGATGATTTTCAAGCGATTGTTCCTGGAAAAATGTTTCAGTGTCGATGGAACATTGACAACTTTTACCCAGTGTCGTTCATCTTCTTCTTCGGTAGCAAAATCAGTTCAGCCTCTTTGTGCTGAAATTTTATTTATTATTTTGAATGGCATTAACCCCTTGCGCTTTTTGTTCTGAAAACCACAGACCCAATAATTTAAACGTCAAATTTTGAAAAATTTGAATATTTTTTCAAGAAATCCTTTCCAATTAAACTGGAATCTTCAAAATGCAGGGTAATCTTTATAAAGCGCGTGGTCTAATCCTGCTAGTGCTGTCTCCAGTGATTGCCTTGTATTAAATTTTATTAATTAATATATTTGAGTATATACTTAATAAAGGTGCTTGATATTGGGAGCCCAAAGTTAATTGGTGCGTTATATCAGCTAATCCAAACTCTACCGATCGATTAAAGACAACACTAGTGGGATTCGAAACACGCGCTATAAAGATTACCTTTATGGTTCAAGATTCACTCGTTGGAAAAAGGATATAACTCAAAAATGTAAATTTTCTTGAATAAAATAATTGAATTTCAAGCTTATTTGTGCTTTCTGTAAACGCGGTCAAAGTATAGCATAAATAAGGTTCTGGTGCCTCATTTGTTGTTTGTTTTTTTTATTTTTCCTTTTATTGGGCCTTTCAAAAAAAATAGGGGGGGTTTTTTAATGTTGTATGTCGTTATGTTTCAGGTCACTTTTGAGCTTCAAAATTGCACAGAATTGTAAAAATTAAAGTAAAGCCAGTAAAGCAAAAAAGCTAAAAAATAAATAATAAAAAAAGCTGCATTTTCGACTGGGACATTCAAAACTTTACCGATTTGATCGTTTATCTTCCTCCGCTATCAAAATACATAGATCTTTTGCTGAAATTTTTATTTATTAATTTGAATAAATTAATTTCCCTAAATTAAGCGCTTATACTGAAGGTTAGAAACGGCAAATTATTCTAGCTAAAATTCAATTGATTTTTTAATTGTAACCCGTGAAATAATTTACTTTCAGCACAAAAATTGCTCTTGAAAATGTCAGCAATTTGACTTAAAATCAAAAAAGCCATTTTGAAAACCTATCATTTAGCTGTATTTTTTCGAAAAAATTAGTTATTCCAGGCCCTTAACAAAAAAGTTCTTAAAATTTAGCTTATTAAATTAAATTAATATTAATTTACCTGCCGTGCATCATCGTTACCCCATTTACTGTTATTCCCAATGACAGTAATGTCAAGTTCGTTTTCATTTGTTCTTTGAATAGACAAACTGTTCTAGATTGAAGAACCTTGTCTGAACTGCAATAATTCATCAATGTCCAATTTTTATTTTCGAACCGCAGCTCTTTTGCAACCGCGTCCCATTATTACCAGAAATCATGGAACCAAACTTCAAACATTAATTGCGCCGAATTCTGAACCTAACTCTCGTCGGCTTCTTCGATTAGCATTCAGGCTGCGATATTGACAACTTTACAAACGACTTATTCAACATTTAAAATGTCGCCAAATCGGACCAAGTCTTTGAGAGTATACAAACTCCTCGGAATCATTTCCATGATCGTTCCATATTAACAATAATAGCCGAGGAAGTTTTTCTAAATCTAATGGAGCATCTCCTCTGACCACTAGTGGAGATCATGGTTCGAACGATCAAAATAATTTTCACCTGGTACAAAAGCACACCAGACGCATATTGGGATAAATTTGTCATCTGGAAATACGTAGAAAAATGAACCAGATTTATCGAATAAAACGCATTGATTTGTTTGACCACATGCCTCGCGTAAACTCGTCGTTATGAGCTCGACCCATGAAATTGAGATAAGATTAAAGCGTCGTCTGAAAGGGCCATGGCCTGATGAATTCGAGATTTTTGCGGCAATATTACCGGTAAATGCGAGTCAAACTGGTGGTCAGAGTGCTTCCAATCATGTGGAAAGTTGCATAACGAGTAAACACGTGGAGTAACCATGTCACCTGTGCCGCACTGGGGCTCCTATTGCATCAAATCAATCTGTAACCAGTATCTGATCTTAAAACCAACCGGTCCGATCGTCGGTCAAATTGAGTCAGAATCTAACGACTCGAAAATGATAACTGGTGATATAATACCGTACAAACGTCTGCAATCAGCGATCTTTTCGCTCACAAGCTCCGTCTCGGATTAATACCTCTCAATAAATAATTATGAACTTCTAATTTATTGTATTTTTGAAAAATCTATTTTTAAAAAAAAATATTTCAATTACACCACTAAAATCGGAAAAAGAATCCAAAAAAGGCGTCCGCGTAAACAGAATTTTTTTTTGATTATTTTGAAGCGCTAGCACAATGAAAAGTTACTGTTTGTCACCAAGAACTTAATGTACTCACCACGAATTACTGAAAATTGAATGCGAATTTATGCACTTTCAAAAAAATTAGGTAATGTTTTTAAAATGTGGGAAAAAACATTTCTCATCTTTTTAAATTTTTTATAAAACAAAGCTTCTGATGGGTTCAAGCTAATATTACTCAAAAGTACTTACAGTATGTACTTTTTATGCGAAGTAAAATGTCATTCAGTAATTACGCCCAATAAAAAATGGAACTAGGTGGTTTTTATTTTCAACCCTTGACATCAGCTATAGCTTGGCCTCAAAATAAAATGCAACCTAGTTACCATTTTTTAATTGCGTTGATAACCTTAATGACAATTTTCACTTCCAAGTAAAAAAAGTACATACGTTAGAAGTTAAGGTTTTCATGTGTTTAGATTTAAAAACTAGATATTCCTCAAATAACCATGAGTTTCTTGGTCCATGAAAACTAAAATTATTCTAAAAATTGGCCGTTTTGAAAAATCCAGTGAAACTGAAGGTATTTTATTGCCTCACAGAAATTTCAAACTTGAAAGCTTAATAAATATTAAAATGATTTTATAATTTTTTGGTTCTATATTTTTTATCGTAAATTTATGATAGCCTACCTTATGTGGAGCATACTCCGTGCACGTCTTTTTTCGAGCCATCTGCGTTTGTAAGCATAACATATGGACATTCTGTAGTCTCCTTAGAACCACGTCTGGTATCACCGTTCCATTCAAGTCATATTGGGCAATAATATGACTTGCAAAACCACTTCCGGTCATGCTTGCCGTCATCCTTGATCAGAATTTTTGGACCTCCGTCACAATCCATATCAATGCTCTAGCTTTTTCTTCAGATGTAAACCCATTCAATTTTTTGGTCGGTTGGATGAAAATTTTGTTGTCTTCATCGACAGTGTGATGCGAGTGAAATTTCGCTCTGAAAATCGTAGGGTGCATTTCATATCGGACGAATCGGGATTGAGGACGGATACAGTAGAACTAGCGCCGCAGATCTGGTGGTGAATCCGCAAAAGTATTATAGAATAAGCAAGCTTCTCCCATTAATTTTGGCCTTATCAGAGTTTATAATTAGCTTTTAATAATAATGACGACCTCGTGTCATCTGAGGTTTGAAAAGTAAATTCGTTAATTTGGAGTTAGTGGTTTTTTAGCGAGGCCAAAATCTAAGTGTAACGACGCAACAAACACGTTCTTCTTTCTAGCCCGACCGAAGAGACATAACAACGTAACCTACGCGTGAACAAATAGAGAAGACTATATCATTTCACAAACACATTTTTTACTACACATAAAACACGTGGTTGACTCAACACGTACAAATTTTATTATTTATTTCAATTTATATTACTTTGGAGCGCTACGCTCTTGAGAATTTAGCAAACCGCCCTTGGCCCAAGTAGTGCTGCCAGCCTTCAAGGGTGATCGATTTTTAGATCCCATAAACTAGCAAAGCATATAACATAAATCCATCCGAGCTATTCTTGAGCTCTTAATTCAATGTTTTTGATTAGTATCTGCCCAGATTTGTTATTCAAGCATTTAAAATCTCTAGAGCCAAATCGAAAGAATCGGACATACCTCGATTAATGTGTTTTTTAATGTGTGAAGGAATTTTTCAACAATTTGATGCTCTACTGGTTCTGGTTCATAAGAAATGGCAAAATCGAAATAGGATTGTCGAAGAAAACGCAGTCGTCGACGATCCAAGAGGATTTTGTTTGAAGATACAGTTCCGTAGTCAAAAATTTCTGTATGAAGCAAAATTTGAAAATAAGAGCTTCTGCCGGAGAGATAAGCCACCACGCGTAATTACCCTGATGAGTTACCATGAAACATGATTTTTGAAAATTTATGTTCATTAGAAACCAGCTGGCCAATGTATTTTCCATGTCGCACAACTTCGCCTCTGATTTCTGTATCCAAAACCGTCAACTCCAGCGATTCTGTTTCCGTCAAGTTCGACGTTTTATCAGATTCTTCGGTACGGATACCTGACGGGAATTGGTCTAAATCTAGAATGTCCAAATCGATTTCCAGTTGGAGTTTCTAGCAGCATGCAAAATATTCATCAAAATATTGTCTTTCAAAGCATTCCCGATCCAACACCCCGCCCACTCTGATACCGTCTCCCTACCGCGCGGTGAATAAGATTATTTTCGACGTTTATATTGTCAGAATGAACAATTCGACTGCGGTTAACTGAACGAGGTTTTTAAAAAGCACCATCCCTTTACAAACGAAACCAACGTCTTTTACGCCTGAAAAGCGATTGAAAATCTTGGATCGTCAGCGATCGGAATATCCAAATTGACCGAATCCACTGAATTGAACAATTCGAAACTTGCCGCTTTCGTTACTCCCGGCAGTTCTTTCGTTTTGGTTAACCAAAATTCGACCACAAAATCTTTATCATTTATTAACCAATAGCTGGATGTTTTGGTCAAAGACCAACCCTCGGCATTTATGGTAAATTGATTTTGTCATCTAAAGTAAACGAAGAGCATCGTTGGTAAAATTTCCACCGGTTGGTCCAATCGATAACGTTGCCCATTAACCCCTGCGACAAAACGGTCTCAGTTTGGCACCGTTTCGCTAAACTGCGTACCTTAAAATAAAATTAATAAAAACTAAAATTTAAAATTTTTTAATATTTTTCACATTTTGAACTAAAAAAAAAAGTTTTTTCCAAAAATCATGTTACAGGGGAGACCTACATGTATATTAGCAAAAAAATCCTGCCTATCGGTCTTTTTTTATCAGGCGTCATTAGCTTGAGGAAGTGATCAATGAAATCACTGGATTCCGACAATAGTGTGATCCGTGATTGGACACTGCCTCAAAGTTTATTACGCTTGATGAAAAAGACCGCATAGGCAGGATTTTTCGATATGGAGGTCAAATAAAGTTTCTGTTCAAAAATGAAAGACGTGTGGCGCTTCAAAAGGACGTCATTAATTTGGCCATTTTTCAATTTTCTAAAAAGCCACAATAGGTTCAAATGTAAGTCAAATTGCCAAAATGTATAGAATCAACTACATCACCAACGCGATCAACCAAAAAATTCGTAAGCGTAATTTTTTCAAAGATTCAATTTTGAAAATATGATCATTATGCACGCACACAAGTAATTTATAATAAAAATCTCAAACGCCACGCCAATTTCGCGATTGGGTACTGAAAGAATTAGCTAAAAATCGTGAAATTGCTAGGCTTTTTCGGCGCATAAAATTGGCCGGCGATATCGGGATTCCCCTGTATTCATTTAATTTGAAACTAAAATATGCAAATCTTATTTTTTCACGTACCAGCCAATTACAATTCATCATCCAAAGCCCAGCTGGTTCACGTCGACACGATTGAGGTTTGACCAACCATGACCGGTTCTGCTTAATAATGTGGTTTGTATTGGCACAGCCCAAAGATTCGAGTATACCGTAGACTACGATGCTTTTTACCGACGGATGGCGGATTTTCGACCAAAAATTGCTGCGAGAATTAAATGGCAGAGAAGTTCCGCATTTTGAGGCAGTTTTTGCACAAAGAAAGGAGAGGCCTCAGATCCTGCAACCATTTTACCCTTTACAAAGGTAGCGGGAATTTTGATAAATTAGAAAAAATCCACATTTTCTAAAGGATTTAGCTAGATTTTTAACTTTATAAACTTTTTCTTTATGAAAAATGAACCCAACCTCGGGAAAAAAAACTTAATGTTCAATAAAATCACCGCTTTTACACGTGCATCAACTGCAAGAACATATTTTTTCGGAACAAAATACTTCAAGAAACACCTCGGTGAAAATTAACCGCCCTAAATGCAACAGTGTTTTCTTCAGTTCGTAACCCACCTTTTATAAGTAATATTTCAGCCTTATGTGATAGTCTTGGTAAAAAGTAAAAAATTCTAGAGACCATCGACAAATTAAATTTTGTCTCAATATTTTCTTCATCAGATAAACAATGACGGATCAACTGGAATTAATAATTCCCTTCGTTATTTGGTGAAAACCAACAGTCCGTATCAGAATAAAACACAGCTTTGTTGACTGTTAATTGTTCGTTAGAGTAGCTGAAATTTCTCTTCTTGAAATATCTTGATTTTGAACTTGAAAATTCAACATGGAGTATTTCGTCCTAGAGGGTTAGAAGTTGACCGCTCGGCTCCTCGACCGAAATGACGAGATGAAACTGCGCCCATTTTCCCGCGTCGAGATAAGTGTTCAAATTGTCGCTCTCAGCACCTATAGCGTCTACAAATACCAGTTTCAATCTCGAGGAAACCTGTGCGTAGAAATATGGTCTGAAAAATGATCGGACATCACTGCATCTAATCGCCCTTCCGCAAAATGCATGAAATCAGCTGTTAGGTTAAATGTGAAAAGTCCATCAAAATCCTTCAAATTGATAGAATGTCTTCGCCATCTGAATACCATGCCGAGCCCATCCTGAGGAGTGTGACTCTCAATGATCTTCCAAACAGCCTTTCAAATAGAATTTTTATTATAAAAAAAATCATTTTCAGTTTATTTTATTGATATTTCTCCATTTTACAATTCCTATATAGACTTATTATTCCATAAACGATGAGTTGGGTGTTCGGTTTTTGAGAGGGCAACGTGTAGCGACGTGTGAGCGTTAAGAGAGTACGAGGAGAGAGAGAGGGGAATGATGTTTGGCATCTCTCAATTGACCCACATTCCTCTACCATCTCAGAAAATCAATATCAGGGGATATTACACTGAGATTGAACACTCATTTATCCATTAGGTTCACAAACTCATTAAAACAATTATTTTAAGGGATTATTAAGCTAAATTGAACACTTCTTAAAAGCCATTGGTTCATAACTGCATAAAAAATTTATTTGAAGAGATTAATTACTTTAAAATGAACACTCATTCATCATTAAGGTTCACAAACTGATAACAAAGATATTTTGCAGGATTATTTAACTAAAATTGAACACTTCTTAAGCAATTAAGTTCATAAACTGATAAAAATTTATTTCAAGGGATAATTACTCTAAAATTGAACACTCATTCATCTATTAAGTTCACGAACTCATAAAAAAATTATTTTAAGAGATAAGTCACTCTTAAATTCGACACTAATGCATCCATTAAGTTCACATACTGATAAGAAATTAATATTAACAATATTCTTACTAAGAATTTCTTAGCTTGGACAATAATTCTCTGAACTAAAAATCTTTACTTCGCGGATCATAAAACTTGATATATTAAATTTGCTAACACTCACTTTTACACTGAGGTTAGCAAAAATCACATCGCCGATAAATAACCTACAAATTAAATTGTTTCTCGCCATTTTTTCTTATCTTCTAGATCCGAAGTTCAGATACCAAACATATTAATTTCAGGCCAAGTTTCAGTTAGATTGCGAAATCGGCCAATCAGAAGGCTTGAAATTTGCAGAACAAGTTTTCTTCTTCGATAATATTATAATTTCTGAAAAAAACTGATTAAGAGAAATACAGGATAAGCCCAATTCGATCAATTAATTTTATTAATTATCAATTAACCTTTAAAGTATATTTTAATCTCTAAAACCTCTGGCAAATTTCTCTGCTCAAAATTTCTTTTTGCCATTTAATAATTTCTTAAATTCGATGTTTCAAATTCAAATAATTGCATTATTTATAAATATATTCAGTGTTTTTGAGACATAAAATTATTATATATTTTCAATCAAAGATAACTAAGTACCCTATCTGAGGCTCGATTACTTAGTTTCGCATAAAATAATCTTCGCAAAAAATGCACCTTTATACTTTTTAAATTGTAATTTCGCTAATTATTGAAACCTGATGTCGCGCTAAAAAAATTCAACTTTCGATTCTTGTTCATCCAAATCTCTCACACTGATATTGGCTGTTTAGCCGAAACGTCGAATAAAAACGATCTTTGATTGAAAATATATAATTATTTATAAAATACTTAATCGTAAATTAGCGCCACTTAGCTCTCGTAAATAATTATTTTGGCCTATTTTTACTCAGCATGGTATTTGACAAAAATGGATGATCTCACCCGATAGTTTGGTCTCGGATCTTTTTTCCCGCATTTTTTGTTTTGGATTTTTTAAGGCTAAAAATAAGAAAATTCCAGGTTTATTGGAAATCTAGAAGATTTGAATTTGACCGGATTTTTGTATTTTGGACCTCCCATTTTGAAAATATAGAATTGGCATCTCTGACTTTTCAGTAGCACAAGATCTTCCTTTTGGCGATATTTCCTGAAAAAATTTTTTCATAAATTCGGAGAAATTTGTTTTCGGTCTAACAAATATCGTATTTTCTAGAATGATAGACAAGAAATAAATTTAACAGGAATCGCAGGACATATTTTTTAAAGTTTTTGGCAAATTTTGATGACAATTTATATAAAAATCGAAAAAATTAAGAAGTTTTTAATAAATATTTTGGTTAAAAGGACAGTATTTTTTATTTCTAGTATAGCTTCAGAATAGGTCGACCTTAAATTTTTTTACTCGAAAGCTCGAACGTTGATGGTCTCCTGTAATTCTCGACAATTCTTAATATTTAGCCCAAGTTTTTAACAGGACGCAAAATTCTCAATATTTTGGCCCAAGTTTTTAGAAGGACGCGAACGCAAAAGTTCGCGTCCTGGTGAAAGCTTTCTACTGTACATGATTCAAATTTCATCTCCGGAAGTTCAATATTTTCACCTTATAGCAATTTTTAATTATGGTAATTAAGTATTAATCGGAGTGTTTGCGAATATAATGGTTACCAGAGTGCTTAATTATGAGATAAAAATGATTTCGATCATCAGGAGTCAAATAATTATTTATTATAGCGAGTTAAATATTGGAATATTATTGGTTACCTGAGTTTTTGAGAACTTGATTGCGTTTCTGATTTGGCAATTTAAATTATATTAATCATCCACGGGTTAAGTATGGTTGGTCCATAGCGCGTTTCAATTATGTAAAGTTTATGCCAATGCAAGTATTAACTCATTTGAAGGTCATCTGAGGGTCAAATTTTCAAAAAACATATAATAATTTGTATTATCCGTTAGTTTGGTATTTGAATTTTCTTTATTTATCGATAACAGGAGTTAATTTATTTATTTAATTTGCTACCAGTTTTTGTGAACTTAATGGATAAATAAGTGTTCAAGTTTAATGTAATAATCAATTAAAATAAATTTGAGATCAGTTTGTAAACTTAATAATTAAATTGGTGTTCAATTTTAGTATGATAATCCCTTAAAATAAATTTGTGATCAGTTTGTAACCTTAAAAGATAAATTGGTATTCAATTTTAGTGTAATAATCCCTTAAAACAAATTTGTGGTCAGTTTGTAAACTTAATTGATAAATAAGTGTTCAATTAAAATCTAAACTCCCTCAACTTTCGAATCTATATGTTTATAAACATTTTGATCATAAAATCGAGTGACCTTTAAGTGCTCAAAAATTGGGCACTCGTAACTAATAACTTTTATATTTACGTTTAAACTTTTTGCGAACTCTATTATGACGCAACATTGCTAATGGTTAAATCAAAATAAAATTATAAATTACCGAGTGCCTAAAAATGGGCACTAAAGCGCGCGTTTTAAGTGCCCAATATTGTCAATTCTCAAGCCCAATTAAATTAGCACAAAGGCGCCGCTTAAGTGCCCAATTTTTTGCCATCGGTAATTATAACTATCAAAATGGCTTAGAAAAAAAATTGATCAGGTGTGAAATTGGGTCAAGCACGACGAACAAATGTTGGGCGCTTAAGGATGTGGGGCACGATATTGAGATTTCTCAGAAAACTTTTTTGATTGCCCCCATTTTGTAGAGAATTTTCCACGAGTTTTTAAAGCCTAGGATTTTTTCTGAATTTTTATTTTTTCAAAAAAAAGTAAGTTTAGATTTTTTGAGAAAATTTGAAGTGAAAGCGTACCAATTTCGATCTAGAATTTATTTGTCACTTTCAAAATTGTGATGTGACACTAACTCGAAATACTGCCAAAAAAACGTTAAATTTCAATTTTTTTTTAATTCAAAAAAGTTCAGAATTTCAACAAAAACTAGAAATTCACAAGTGTTCCGAACTTTGGAGAGGAAAATTGGAAAAAGCTACCGTTTAGACCTTAATCAGCCTTTGCGGTGAATTGAAGCACAAATTAAAAAAATCTAACATATTTCAAGGGAGAGTAGGCTTTGCGTGAGGCTCCCAAATACGCCTGTTTTGACCACTATAGGCAAAATTTTGAAAAAAGGCTACGTTTGGTGATGAGTATTTATATCTACATTCTAAATTGCAATATCAATAAAAAGTGGTGAGAGATGAATGAGATAGGCTTTTTAGTGCTTTTAGGGACGCCTACTAAAAACCATTTTCTGAAGCGTAGGTTAAGTATCAGATGCTCTGAATATTGACTCACCCCTTAAGATCGTACTACGTATTTGAAAAAAAAAATTATTCTGAACCCAGGTTCTCAGAAACTTACTTTGAA
>SCLH01000542.1:316047-342852 GCA_004367855.1 Oikopleura vanhoeffeni | reverse complement strand
TTATAATCCCTTAAAATAAATTTGTCATCAGTTTTGTAGCTTAGTAGATAAATTGGTGTTCAATTTTAGTGTAAATATCCCTTAAAATAAATTTGTGATCAGTTGTAACTTAATAGATAAATTAATGTTCAATTTAGTGTAATCCTCAAAATAATTTTGTTATCAGTTTGTGAACTTAAATAGATGAATGAGTGTTCAATTTAGAAGTAATTATCCCTTCAAATAAATTTTATTCAGTTTTTGAACTTAATTGCTTAAGAAGTGTTCAATTTTAGTTAAATAATCCTCAAAATAACTTTGTTATCAGTTTGTGAACTTAATAGATGAATGAGTGTTCAATTTTTAAGTAATTATCCCTTCAAATAAATTTTTATTAGTTTATGAACTTAATTGCTTAAGAAAGTGTTCAATTTTAGTTAAATAATCCCTCAAAATACTTTGTTATCAGTTTGTGAACTTAATAGATGAATGAGTGTTCAACTTTTAAAGTAATTATCCCTTCAAATAAATTTTTATTAGTTTATGAACTTAATTGCTTAAGAAGTGTTCAATTTTAGTTAAATAATCCTCAAAATAACTTTGTTATCAGTTTGTGAACTTAATAGATGAATGAGTGTTCAATTTTAAAGTAATTATCCCTTCAAATAAATTTTTATTAGTTTATGAACTAATTGGCTTAAGAAGTGTTCAATTTTAGTTAAATAATCCCTCAAATATCTTTGTTATCAGTTTGTGAACTTAATAGATGAATGAGTGTTCAATTTTAAAGTAATTATCCCTTCAAATAAATTTTTATTAGTTTATGAACTTAATTGCTTAAGAAGTGTTCAATTTTAGTTAAATAATCCCTCAAAATATCTTTGTTATCAGTTTGTGAACTGAATAGATGAATGAGGTTCAATTTTTTAAAGTAATTATCCCTTCAAATAAATTTTTATTAGATTTATGAACTTAATTGCTTAGAAGTGTTCAATTTAAATTAAATAATCCCTCAAAATATCTTTGTTATCAGTTTGTGAACTTAATAGATGAATGAGTGTTCAATTTTAAAGTAATTATCCTTCAAAATAAATTTTTTAATCAGTTTATGAACCTAATGGCCTATAGAAGTGTTCAAATTTAGGTTAATAATCCCTTAAAAATAATTGTTTTATGAGTTTGTGAACCTAATGGATAAATGAGTGTTCAATCTCAGTGTAATAATCCCCTGATAATTGATTTTCTGAGATGGTATAGGGAATGTGGGTCATTTGAGAGAGATGCCAACATATTCCCCTCTCTCTCCTTCGCTCTACTCTCTACGCTCACACGTTGCTCCCTCTCAAAACCCCACCTTACCCAACTCATCGTTTATGGAACTATATGTCTATATAGGATATAACATTAACGCCATTATCTTAATCTCTCTCTTTAAAAGAGCCCAATTATCGTGCCCCACATCCTTAAAGCACCCCCCATAAATCGTAGATGAAGGCGATAATTTTTAACATAGCAACATACTGTATGTTACATACATTCTTGGACTCACCAGAAAAAACTTTTAAGACTTTTTTGCGTACTTGTCTTTCAGGATTTTTTTATACCGTATGAGTCATACAGTATGACTCATACACCTCTAACTGGGACACCTTAATTTTGAATTTGCGCTCAATCTGAAGCGCTATGAATAGACTTTTTAAGTTGATCAAAACCAGAATTCAAAACGCTATCTTTCAACTCAAAAATTGTCTGCAAAATACTTTCAGATTAGGCGCAAATTCAAAATTTAGGTGTTCCAGTTAGAGGTGTATGACTGTAGTCACACTTATACCTCGTGATCGCATCCAAAAAAAATAATTTTTGAAAAATTCTCATTTTCTGGAGATCCAAAAAAGTCGTCAAGCTCCAATGTATAAAGTATTCGTTGCGAGTCCTAACTTGGAGACTTCTTCGATATCGTGAAAACAATGTGTTTTCTTGTCAAGTTAATTTGTCTTGCTTAAATGTCATGCCGTTGCTAACTCAGTTGCTCTCTTTAATCAGAAAAACCATTTATTTATTGGTCAAGAGTTGATGATCGAAATAAATTTATTTAACGTAACGACGAATTAAATTTAGTAGTTTCAAATTTGCTCATTTATTTTGACGAAGATTTTTTAAAGCTCTTTTTCGTTGAAATTGAGTTATAAGGTAAATTCACACACAAGTTTATGGTATCCCATTTGACAATCTTCAGAATAAAGTTGACCATTCTGAAATAAACATCGAACTCAGTGTTAAGAAAGTGAGAGAATTTCTTACCTTATAAAAAGCACATGAATGCCAAGGTTTTCGCTGCATGACATTGTATGGTTTATTTTTCCCGTTTCCATCAACCCATCTTCCATTTACTTTCCGCACGTTACTCCAAGGCTCATAGGATATCAACCAACGCTTTTTGGAATTAAAAAAATCCTTGCTCTATTTTTATTTCTTTGTTTATATCCCCTATTCACACTTCTGTGAATATCCCGGCCCTGATTAGGAAACGTAGTGTGTTTTTAAGTAGTAGGGACGGGAAATTCACAAAAGTGTGAAAAGGGGATATACTTTATCAAACCGAAGTCACTCCCGAACTTGAAGTAAACTGATATGTATACAGTGATTGATCCCAAATAGCTATTAGCTACCCTTTAAATACTTATCTTTTCTCTCAAATAGTTACCCAAAATTAAAAATTTAAAAGTTTTTAGATCTTGAAAATAAATTAAAATTTGTGCCAAGACGATTGTAAAAAGTCATCACAAGTATTGCTAGAAAGTAAAATCAAGTTTTATATAAAATGGCTAATAGGCAACACACGAGCTGTTTGACAAAAGTGTTGCCTGTAAGTTACAGGCTGTAACAGCTTGCTACAAATTGTAACTTACAATATATCCCCTATACTGTATAGGCTATACACACGTTTGTGAATATCACGGCCCTACTACTTAAAAACACACTACGTTTACGAATCAGGGCCGGGATCTTCACGAAAGTGTGAATAGGGGATATATTGTCTATTGAATAAACCCAAAGGGTTGCTTATTACGGTCACCCACTGTACTACCAGAAAAAGAAAAAATGATATTCCCATCGCTTTCGTTGAAACTCGCCGATAATGGCGTGTTCTTACACAATGCTTAATTTCGATAAAATTAAGCTAACATTTAAAAACTTTCGAAAAAGTTTTCGAGATCTCAGAAAATCCGGGGTAAATTTGAGATAAATTTTTAATTCCTATCTGGTCAAGTTCGAGTTCCATGCCATTGAAATCGGCCATTATTGTACCGGCGAATCCTTGACAATAAGCCAGAGAATCTTTGTATGAAGCATCAAAATTAAAAGTTGTATATTTTTCTGAAAAGTTTTCATTAATTTCAACATTTTAAGAAAATTTTAACACTTTAAAATTTCGAACCGAAAAAATAAAATTAATGAATTTTAGGAATGACTGTTTGTTCACTCAATATCCTTTTTTTTGTGTTTAATTGCATTTATTAATAACTAAGTGATTTTCAAAATCAAGTAAAGACTTACCAACGGAACTCCATCTCAAAAACGTTGACTATCTCTATAGCGCGAGTTCGAATCCCACTAATGTTGTCTAAGTGATTGCCTGAGTGATTACACACCGATCAAATTAAGCGGTCCCAATATCAAGCACCATTCTCTATAATCATACTCAAGACCATCACTAAGACAACATTAGTGGGATTCGAACACGCGGTATAGAGCTAGTAAACGTTTTTGAGATGGAGTTCGATTGGTAAAAGAATATGGCCGAAGAGAGAATTTCTCATATGAATATAACTGGTGAAAAATGATTAAATTTGGATTGGTCTGGCAGACTTTGTTTTTTTTTGAAAATATTTTTGAAATCTGAAAACTCAATTTTTACCGAAAATATAAGAGTAATTTTATATCAAGTATTGTTTTCAGCAAAATTTAAAAATTCTGTATCCAAAACATTTGAGCTGATAACTTTGACAGGAAATCATACAAAATCAGATAAAGCTGACAAAGTTATTAAAAAATCAATATTTTTATTTTATTTTAAAAATTTGTTATATCGATTTGAGCCTCCTGGTCGTTTTTTACTAGATTTCATTTTTTAAGTTTTACCTACGCTGTATATAAAGTTGATGCAAGTTTAAAATTACCTCTTTGACGAAAATCGTTTATGTCCAATGTATAAATAATTTCTTCATCAGGATTAAATTCATTATTAACAACGTCATCTACATATTTATACTCAATAATTTTATGCGCAACCGTGGTCGTCTTTTCGGTAGTGGTCGCAATCTTTAAAAGTAGATAGTAACCAGCTTTTTTCAGAAAATTATTTTTTTATTAAATAAACCAAAAAATTTATAACAATACCTTAAGGTATTATACCTTATTTCGAAAATCCAAAAGTCTTTGCTGATCAAATATATCTTATACGAACGCTCGACGGACAAATCTGCCGCGATATTTTGAGGAAATTTCCTAATTTTGAAAAAAAAATGATCTTATAAAGGATAAAAATAATGTCCTCAGCCGAAATTTTAGGTCCGTCACGTGACCAAAACAAATTATTTTTTATCGGGTTTGTGAGAAACGAGAAAATTTGGACGTAAGCTAGGGCTCACATGGTCAGTTGAATTGAAATTCTGTTGATAAATTAGGATTTAACAAGTAAACGTATCTTCTGGGCTCAAGCGTTTTGCGATTTAGCTTAAAATATCAATTTTGTAGCGGTAGAGAGCAGTATGATCAAAATCAACGAAAATTAATTTATAAGGAAAGAATGCACGAACTGTCCTTATATTTTTTCTGGCAATATAAAATAGGGCGAGCTTTCATTTTCACAAAATTGGGGTCAAATTACAAAAAACTTATCAGTAGAAGATTAATCACAATTTTTAAATCAATTTGCTAATTATTGATCTTGCTAGTTTCGAATTTTAGTCAACATTTATACGTATTCCCAAAGCTTTATAATGACAGGAAAGAAGACTATGAAATTAAATATGAAACGGAACTCCTGAGCAAGCTCCTAATCATTTTTAAAAAATTTTCTTCTAGCGAACATTTTATTATACGGTAAATAAGAGATAATAAACCGCTTAAAATACTGTGGGTCTTTGCCAAGCGGACAGAATTCGAAATCCCTTTTGTCCGCTTAGACTAACGTTTTTCGAATTTTCAGAAAAATGCGTTGCTTTTGCCCCTATTGTCCGCCAAGACCAAAATTCTACTGTTTGAATTTAAAAATTCAAATTTAACTCTAAGGAAAGTTTGATCGTGCGGCGTTCAATTATTTTCACATTTCTAGCGTTTTAGTCTAGGGCGCTAAAAAAATAATATTCAAAAATACCGGTTTACCGGTAGAACTCTGGAAATCATAATTTAGACAGCAGAGTTTTTAATCATTTTACTGCGACGACTGGTCGACTTTTTTTCGCCTATATTTTGCTATAAAAAATGCGTAGGCGCAAAAAAATACAAATTTGAAAAAAATCGTATGCAATAAATCATTTAACGCCGCAAAAATACAAATTTTCAATACATTTTGATAGCATAAACTACCTTGTTTTAATGCAAAAATAGACAAATTAATCGAACAATGAAAAAATTCGTAAATTCGTATTTTACTTGTACTGCTTATTTCCGCCTACGCACTTTTCAGAGCAAAAGATAGGCATTTTAAAAAAAGTCGACCAAAAATTTTGTCGACCAAAAATGTTTACTCCAAATTTGGCAGTTTGAATTCGAATTTTGAGTTTTTTAACTCGCTAAAGTATCTTTAATTGATATTATTTTATATAAGCATGCCTCAACTTAACTGGGCATTTTTTTAATATCAACCGACCTTAAGAGGTGCCAAAACTGGTTTAGAATCATTTGAGGGAATAATTGTTAGTCTTTCGCCCCAGTCAGAAGCAGTTATACTCAAGTTTGGCTTTCCTTCTGCAGTTTTTGTGCACGAATTCCAACGGTCACCATTTGAATAAGCTTTGTAAACTTTTAAAGTGTTCGTTAAACCATTTTTGTTTATTATATAAACTCTATCTGTATAAATAAAAAAAAATCGTGAAAATTTAGCCCAAAATGAAGTTTTACCGTCAACCTAACAATATCCTTTTCCCAACCTAAGTCCATCTTAAAAATGCTTACTATCTCTATAGCGCGTGGTCGAATCCCACTAATGTTGTCTTAGTGATTACACACCGATGAACTTTGGCGGTCCCAATATCGAGCACCCTTGCCTGTAATCATACTCGAGACAATCACTAAGACAACATTAGTGGGATTCGAGCACGCGCTATAGAGATAGTAAGCATTTTTAAGATGGACTTAGGTTGTGAAAAGGATATCGGCCATCTTGCCGTGAATTTCGAGAAAAACTAAATCCTTTTATTTGACTGATTAAAAGATATACCAGTTTTTCGAGTTTGAATTACAATCATACATAAAAAAATGTCTAAGAAATTTGGCCAAAAATAAAGTATTTTTGTCGGTCAAATGATCTCCCCATTTGGACTGAAATATCAAAAAAATTACAACGACCTTAAAATTTATCTTGAAAACCGGTTATTTAATCGGTAAAATTCGATTGTAATCGTTTTTTGCCGGTTTAATTAAATAGCTTTAAATTATAGGCTATAATGCCTTATCAATATGTATACATCCCTTTATTGCCCTCTCCCAAAGATTTGGTCCCTCAAAAACACGGGGGGTGAGAAAACGACGCGTCATTTGAAAACGAGTCATTCGATTTAGTTCTTAGATAGCTCAAACTGAGCACAATTATCTAATTAATATAAACATTAAAAATTGTTTTTAATAAGACCAATGTTTTCATTTTTTTTCTATGATTACTGAAATTGTTTAATTATTAGTTTTTGTTAAAAAATAGAAACAAAGGTCTGAGAAATTTTTTATTTTGTATTATTCACTAGATATTCGTGCACAGTTTGAGCTATCTAAAAACCTAATCGGCTGAGTCGTTTTTGATAACCGCGTTGTTTTCTCACCCCCCGTATTTTTGAGAGACCAAATCTTTGGGAGAGGGCAATAAAGGGATATATTAAAAAATAGTATGAAATATGGTATGAAACATAAGTGGGGTTTGAATACGCGATATAAAGATAGTAAACGTTTTTGAGATGGAGTTTGGTCGGTAAAAGGATATTCAGGATGTCCAAAGTGAAAAATGACTAAAAATTTTCGTCTTAAGGATGTGGGCGTCGATAATTGAGATTTCTCAGAAAACTTTTTTGATAGCCCCATTTTGTAGAGAATTTTCCACTGAGTTTTTTAAAGCTTAGGATTTTTTCTGAATTTTGATTTTTTTCAAAAAAAAAGTAAGTTTGAGATTTTTGAGAAATTTGAAGTGAAAGGTACCAATTTCGATCGAGAATTTATTTGTCACCTTTCAAAATTGCGAATGTAGACACTTAACTCGAAATACTGCCAAAAAACGTTAAATTTCAATTTTTTTTTTTTTTTTAATTTCAAAAAAGTTAAGAATTTCAACAAAAACTAGAAATTCACAAGTCGTTCCTGAGACTTTGGAGAAAAAAATCGAAAAAAGGCTTCCATTTGAACCTTAATTCAGCCTTTGCGGTGAATTTGATGTACAAATTGAAAATTTTCCATATATATTTAAGGAGGAGTAGGCGTTTGCGCGAGGCTCCCAAATAAGCTGTTTTGACCACTAGAGGCAAAATTTTNGGTCGTTGTTCCTGCGGAACACAACCCTATTTTTTAACCCTAACCCTAGCCTTTCCCAAGAAACAGCTTTGCGTCGTTTTATACCGTGTACACTGGACACGAGTTTACCTAACCCTAATTCTAACCTTTTCAAGATAGGATTGTATCTTGTGTTAATAAAACTATTGTGTACACTTGGGGCATGGCAAAACTTTTGTCGGAAAAAAACTAGGGTTGGTGCAAGAAGAATAGGGTTCCTACGGAACCCTAATATTCTCACCCCAACCCTATTTTTTTTCCTGACAAACAGTTTTGCATTGTTTTGTACCGTGACACTGGGGTCAACTTAATTTGTTCTTTTTATTAATTTAATGTTTTTATTACCAGATGATCCCTCCGATCTCGACCAAAGATATCGCCGATCTACGCTCGCTCAGAAATCTGACAAAAAATCAGGCATCAGTGCCGTTCGTTATTCGACTTAACCGATCTATTGGCCTTTATATTTCCAAAACAATTTTGACGATGAAAACCCCTTAAAAAAACAGAAAAATTTGGTAGGCTCATATTTATAGGCTCATATTTTATTTTATCCCCCGAATATTTTTTCAATTTTTTACTGAACTTTTTCCACATTAACCTCAAATGAAAAAAATCTCTAGCGACTGGTCCCCCTTAAAACTGCTTATTTTTGGACAGGCATACTACCTAATTAAGCTTTGTGAGAACCAAGTCTTTCGCCTGAGATATTTTATAGCAGCTGCGCTGCTATCGTGGTTGGAGTTATGGGCCATCGCCAACCCGGAGCTCAATCTCAGAAAAATTCTAAAATTCCAGAAATGTTCAAAAACTTTTAATTTTTCTGAAATACAGTCCCTTACCCCTTTAAAGTAGTCCCCTTAAAGCGCGCTTAATCCGCTATCATAGGCTCTGACCCCTTAAAGCGACAAATTTGATATCTTTGTCATTCTTCGCGGAAATAAATATATTTTTTTATTTAATTTCGCAGTACGCCTTGGAGCAATTACTGAAAATAGATTTACTTGGTCGGATCTTAAAGCAAATCGTCGTCTGATTACCAAACTTGGAATAAAAACAATAAAAAATTCGTTTTTCACTAGAAAAAAGGCAGCGACCCCTTAAAGCGCCTTTAATCCCCTCTGATCCCTTAAAGCGACAGATTTGGAAAAATGAAAATGCGCTTTAAGAGGTCAGGGACTGTATAGCCGATTTACTATCTTACCCGAAGTTATAACGACAAAAAAATATACTAAAAACGGAATTTGAAAAATTGTTGGCACTTTTTCTTAATTTTGATAATCTACATTATAGAACACCCCACTTGACAGATGAATTCGACGGAGTTGATTTGTGTCGGATTATGAGTTTCCTTAAAATACGGATAAATATACTATGTGTCCACTCAGAGATCGGTAGACCAAATTTTAAATCAATTTCAGAACGACAAAGTTTGAAATTCGTACTGGATCGGATCAGATTGACTCGATCATATTTGATCTAATTTAATTCTTCTGATCGACTAGTTGCAGTCTCCAAAAACCTTTTCGACTACAATACTTATAAGTGTTTCAGAGGGCAGCGTAGGTTTAAGTTATTGAATACAAAAATGAGCTTTCTCGGAGCGCGCGGAACGCTCCCCATGATTAGTAATGTATATAAAAAATTACTAATAGTAACATTAATTTTTTTTTGTCAGAAAATTTCGGAAGTTTTAGGTTTATTTTCGTACAGCAAGAAAACTTACGATTAATGGTTTCAGATATGCATAACTCTCCTGTTTCCCTAGTGCTTCAGCATTTCTAAAACCCCATTCTCCTCTGTCATCGTAATAATTGATATAGAAATCAGTATTATCCAGTTTTTTATATACTGGTCGACCACCGGTATTTGCAACTTTTAAATCATGAACCAGTTTATAGCGACCAAGCAGAACAGTATCTTTCCATTCGTCTCCAAATAGACCTTCCACGCTTAATAATAAAATTTCAAATACTTTATTGGCATTTGAAAATATATAATTTTTTATCAAATTGTGGAAAATCTTAATTTGAGGAGGGGGTCGGCTCTGCATTTTTATAAATCGAAGTTTGAGATCTCTAGGCCTCGTGTTTCGCGTTTTAACTTATTTTCGAAGCCCCTATTGGTCAACGTCGTTATATCCGTAGCCTTTATTGGTCAAACGCGGGTCAAACACGAAGGCAAAACGGAATGCCTAGAAACCCAAATCTTTGATATCATCCAAATGCAGCAAGTAAACCGTATGGAAATTAAAAATACGAAAGAAACAAATTTGGGCCATTAACGCCACGGAGTCTGCAGGTAGTTAAAAAAAAAACGAACTCAAGTAAGGTTATCGGAAAGAAAAGTTTCTGTTCCGAAGTGGATGTTTTTGGTCACTATCTAATGTACCAGTAAAAATCGACCGTTAAAGTTGGTACTCATTTTTGACCCTTTAAATTTTATATATCAAGTCGTATTAGGCTGGAAATCGTACTTAGGAAATATAAAATATGACCGCAATGCCAAATTTTTAGGTTTTTTAATCCTAGTTATTTAGCGTTAAAGATTTAGCAGAACAAGGTAGATACTATGAGAGAATTTCCGCAAACCGTTATTTCATAATTTTAATACACTTTATTAAGCCCGCCTACGCAAAATCTTGATTTTTGACATTTAAAAATGTTTTTTCGGGTTGAAATAGTGAGTTTTGGTATGACGAAATAAAATGATCGCCATCCCTTACTTAACCCATATTTCTGGTCGTTAAAAAATTTCACGGTGGTCGAAAATTACCTGTAACACCCTAGTATGAGCCTGTTTTATTAAAATTGAAGAACAATTTTACACGAAAATTTTTTCAAACGAAAACTTCATAATTGGAGATTGGGATTAAAAAACGCTCATACGATTCCTGGTTTGATTTATCCTGGTTTGGTTAACCAAATTTTCTAAATTCTAGTAAAAAATGATTACTTTATTTTTTCTGGATGTTTATCGATCGATTGAAAAGTTCTTCGTAATTGTTCTTCTCTGATATCTGCTTCTCTGGTTGTTGTTCCTCCATTTTGAATGGAAACTCCGGGACATTTGATCCAAGAACTTGTCCCGAAAGTTTGACAAGTTGCGATTTGACATTCTGCGGGATTACGGGATTCCTGCTAATTCAAAAATTAAGGGGGGGAAAGTGTCCGGCAAAAAAATTAGCCGAAAATTTTATAATGAGCCTAAGACGATGTTGAATGGTCGTACGAGGCGTGAGAGAGCAAAATTATTTTCAATCTTTAGAGCCTTATTTGCCTGTTAACCCTCCGAAGCATATATAAAAAAAGTTCCGCCGAAGCACGATAGCCTTTAAAGAGCCTATTTTTTGAGCGTTGTTCACAGAAAACTCTCATGAGATCAATGATTGATCATCAATCTTCAATTTTTCCTTCATGATCAAGTTGAAGAGTTAAATTTTAGAAAAAAATTTCATATTCTAAAAATTTTATATTCCATTTCAGAAAAAACGTTTGAAAAGCAAGGTTAATTAAACCACGTGATACTACCTCATGGTAGGCTCCAGGAAATATGTATGGTCATCTCCATAAATGCGCAGTGCTTTGTTCTACTCAATACTTTTGTCTGATTGAGTATATCTATTGGGAATCGAAAAATATTTTTAAATAAGTTCAAAATATTCATGAAAAAATCACGTTTTAAACGAAAAAATTGTTAGTTTTCTCGATTTAATGAAAATATTTGATTATTATTACAATATTAAGGCAAATATGCTATAAGAGTACCACTCTGGCATGATTTTCACAAATTATATATTTTTCAAAAAAATATCATTTTATCCATACTAATAGCGAAATTAATATACTGTTTGAAATTCACTCCGAAACATATTTTTTGCTCCAGATATGCCCAAGAAGCTAATTTTTTTGCAATTGTACTCAAGACACTTCCTAAAACTGGCTATTTTGAAATTTAATTCCAAATTTTGATCAAAAATATATTTTCGGAAGTAAAACTTAAAACGAAAAATCGCCTTTTAATCAACTTGTCACAAAATGTGAACCTAGTATCCGAAAAAATTAGGAAATATTTTAGATTCACATGTTGAATTTGAAATGTAACAGAAGAAGAAGTTTCGGCGATCATTTTTCAATTATTAATGACTGAAAGTGGCTTTAGCCAATTCAAAAAGGCTATATGCCTGGAGGTTAATTAACTATGGGCCATTAGTTAAGTACTACATCAATAATTTTAACTACGCCAAAAAATTTCTAGTCAAAATCTACTTATCAGAAAAATGTATGAAAATTGTGATAAATGAAAATCACCATAATTAACACAGTAAAACATGTTTACTTAATCCTATTTCACCAAACCAATGACCGCTTTCGATTATCTTTGGCGCATTTTTCAATAGTCAGAATATTCATTCCAGAAAAATATTTATATAAAGAAACATTGATTTATACACCCCTCCAGTTAGGCCCATGCTAGAAAAAGAGTTTTAAAGCAGCTGAGACATGCTTAAATAAAGCGGCGCTCATTGGTGGAAGAAAACATATTTTGTCTTGAGATGACTCATAATTCAAAAACTTTAATCATAAATTAATGTACTCAGAACATAGTGAGCGTATTGCCACCATCAAAGTCCACCCTATAGAATTACTTGAAAAAATAGAACGACACTTTTGTGAGCAAAAAAAATATGAAAATTTTTGATGGCACGTGATCAATTTATTGTGATTTTTTCTTTTGAGCTTTTTAATTATTTGAAGAGAACACGAATAAACCGTTAAACGGTTACCGTTTTCAGTCGGATAGTGTTTATAGTAAAATCGTGTCAATTTATCAGAGTTGATTAAATTTGTTTTTCACGCTAATTAGCATATTACTGGCTTCGTTCCTATAAATATTGTGAATGAGCGAGTATGGACACGTGAACAAACTTAAGGCCTAATCAGAAATAGTGGATGAAATTCTCACACATTTTATTATAATTCTAAATTTTCTCTTATCATGGAAGTATATTGGCTTAATATGTGATTTTTTTTATCATCGTTTTAGATAGAATATAAAAGTTTGTAAAACTTCAAAACAAAGAAATTTCATGGTCTTTACCCTTAAGTTTAACCCTAATTTCACCGATTTCTTGCAAATTTATGCTTAATGACTTCGTGATTTGGAAATCCTCTTAGAATATAACGGGCTTGAATAAATAGGGATGGTTAAGAGTTGTGCCCGGAGACTGTTGAGCGGACCTTAGTGGGGCTGTTTTTGCATGTACCCGATTACCACTAAAAGCTATGGTACGGGAATTTTTGGTTATTTTCTAACACGCAAGGTAGATTTGATCATGAGAAAAAAAATAAAATAAAAAAGGAGCACTTCAATCATAAGGGGGTTAGCTCCTCTAAATATATTTGTTGCGAGGCGATTTTCGGCCATTGTTGGTTTAAAAATTCTTGCGACCTAACATTAGCTCTCAGATCAGAGAAATGTTTTGAACTGTAATTTTTTTTTAGTTCGAAATATGAGCCCATTAAAGACGTTAGCGCTACTTTAAGCAATTCACAAATTTTTAAAAGACAAATAAATCCCCTTAAAACACAGCAAAATTGGAAAAATGAATCTAGGATAGGGTTAAAGCGACGTAATGCGTGTTCATAGCTGCTTTCAATTTTGAAAATGACCGGAAAACCGGTTTTTAGCCAGAATTACCGGTTTTAGGAAATGAACTATAATTCGCATGTCAGAAACAAGAGCTAAAAATTTCAAGCTTGGACGATATAAAACTGCTTTGAAAACCATAAAAATCGTCGATAATTCATGATAATAATAAGATAAAGTATGTTATTGGAATATATCTACCTTCATTAAATCTAGACTCATTTTGTAAATGAAACATTTTTTTTTTGATATCATTATTTATCACGTTTAAAGATAGGATGTATATTCGGAAACAAGCCTGGGTTGTACTCATAATCTTGTGCAAAATAAATTTCCGTTGATAATGCCAGAATCTTGTCAAAATATAAATAATCGTATTGTTCAACAATTTAAAACTATTATCTAAGAAAGAAAGTAATAAAAAAAATCGTTTATCACCATGTTTTAGCTTTTATCTTGACACATTGAAAAAATCATTATAATTTTGAAAAAATTATGTCTGTGACTCTGAACCATGTTGAATTGATTATTTCATGTTATTGAATCCCATACAAAATTAGACAGTGTATGTACAAATAGTAATTTAAGTTTTATCTCATTTTTTGGATGATTTGCGACCGTGCATAGATAGTGTTTTTGATAAATTCAAATTCTAGAACAAACATATACAAAATTTGTCAAAAATAAACATTTTAAAATTAAAATTTTGTATTAAAAAACATTAAAATTCCGTTCAAAAAATATGTGTTCGTTGTGTTAATAAACTTGGTATTTTTTTCCAAAATTTTAGAAAAACCGTTCGTAAATTTCAAAATTGAAAAATTTGTTGTCAAAAAGGTCAATATTGTCCAAACAATATGAATTTTATCCAAAAACTAAACCTTTTTTCTCGAAAAATTAACATTATGTTCAAAAAAATTACATTTTTGTAGAATTTGCAATTTGTTTTAAAAATTGACATTTGGTTTGAAAAAAATGAAATTTCCAAAACCATTTTTATTTTAGAAACGACTTATAGATTTTCAACAAAATATTTATTCGTAACCAAATTCTAATTTTTAAATTGAATTATTCGTTCATCATAAAAATGCTTTTTTGAAAACTGAAAATTTTAATAAAATAAAATTCAAGTTTGAAAAATATAAATGTGTCCAAAAAATAACAAAAAATCTAGATAGTTGAAAAGTTGTCCATAAAAATAAAATAAGGTTTTAAAACAAACATATTTGATTCAGAAAATAGGCCGCCGAGCAAAACAATATGCTAGGTACCAGATAAATAGTCGTATTGGTTCTGACCATTTAACGTCCCCAAGCTAGTTTTCTGCGCTTAATAAATCCTTGCTTGAAAAATTTTGTGCCATCACGTCGGTGGGCGCTGTTTGTGGTCACAAAATTGAAAATTTTACAATATCAAAAATTACGTGATTCCTATGGTTTTAGGTGTTTCTTCAGATCGGTTGTCGATTGATTAATGATTTTTGTATTTTTTAAGATCAAAGCATATTATTAATCGTTATCTCTAATTAGGCGTCTGACTCAAAGATGTGGTCTCAAAAACGCTAAAAATTCATAAAACGTGTCCTATCAAGCTGAAAATTTGTCAACCACATGTTAAGCCCGTTGAAGACGTCAACAAAACAAAATTCTAGTCACACCTTGGTATCTGGACCAATAACTTCACATTTTATATTGAAAAAGTCTGAAATGCTGTTTTTTGAGACTCTTAAACACCCCACAAGTGGTCGGACAAATTGTTCTTGTATCCACTGTCTTCACCGGCTTAAATGGTGGTGACCAAATTTTCAAGCTGAATAGACACGTAAGAATATTTTAGCGTTTCAGCACCCACCATTTTGGGGTCAGCACCCGCCAAATTAGAAGAAACGTAAAAAGCTTTAATTTAAGAAGTACAAAAATCATTTAATCAATCGACAACCCCGATCCTGAAAAACAACCACAACGATGAAAAAGTAAATTTTTTGATATTTGTAATTTGTTCTATACTCTTTGATCCACCTGAAGACAGCCACCTAGTGATAATACTTCTAAATTTTCAATGCATCGGGTTTTCACGCGCTCAAAGTTGCATGGTCATTTTTCAGACTAAATAACAAGAGAAAAGAACCGGTTTTATCGAATAACAAGTAATTTTTCATCATAAAACACCCCCACCAAGTTGTCCGAATAATTTTTTGTTGTGTCCATGTTTTTATCTCCGTCTTCAAAACATGTAGTTACAAAATTTTCCAAACTTTAGTGCACCTTAATTCCACTTTTAGCTTTTTTCAGCCACACTCTTCTTAATGTCAGCACCACCAATTCCAGATAATCCCTATATAAAAATGTTAGATTAAAAATAACCAAGAATTTTAGATCAATCGACATCACCGATATAAAGTACCACACATATAAAGAAAAGTTTATTATTTCCAAAGTTGGTAAAAATTCCTTTTTTGACCAACCAAACACAGCGCCACCGGTGATCGGCACCAAATTTGTCTTCAATGCCCGGATTTTTTAAGCGCCAAAAACTACGCTGGACCCTTATAAATGTCAGAACCCATACGACCTTGTTATCTGTACCTCATTTCGTTGCTCTGGCCGGCCCTATTTTCTGAACCAAATAATGTTTTTAAAACCTTTCATTTTATTATGGACATACTTTAAATTATTTATGATTTTTTGTAATTTAGTGCACAATTTATCAACTTTTTCCAACACTTAATTTTATTTATGAAAGAAATTCATTTTAAAAAACATTTTATGATGAAGAATAAATCAAGTTAAAAAATTAGAAATTTTGTTACGAAAAAATATTTTGTTTGAAAATCAATAATCGTTCTAGAAATAAACATTTGTTTAGGAAAATTTCAATTTTTCCAACAAAATGTCAATTTTAAAACAACAATTGCAAATTTCCTAGACCAATAAATGTCAATATTTTTTGTACACATTAATGTTAATTTCGAAACAAAAGTGCTATTTTTGGAAAATTCATATTGTTTGGCACCAACTCTATCATCCCACCTTTTTTCTGAACAAAATTGCAATTTCGATAAAATTCGAACTTTATTCCTAATTTGAAAGAATAAAAAGTTTTCAACACTAATCCATATTTTTTGAACGAAAATTTTTTTTTTCATCAAAAATTTTATTTTAAAATGTTTATTTTTTGACCAAATATGTTTACTGCTTGTTCCAAGAATTTGAAGATTTCAAAACACTATCTATGCAGTGTCGCAAATCCACAAAAACTGATATACATAATTAAACTTATTTGCTACATACGAGACGTTAAATTTTGTATGGATCAATAACATAAAATAATCAAATTCAATAAGTTCAGAGTCACAGAACTAAATTTTTCGCTATACATTTATGATATTTCATGGTCAAATAAAAGTTAAACAATGTGCTAAAATCGATTTTTTCTATCAACTTCTTCCTTAGAATATAGGTTTTAAATTTGGAAACAAAACATTATTTTTGGCACATCATGATTTCAAGGAAATTCACTTTGCACAGTTATGATAAACCTGGTGTTTCGACATATACATCACTCTGTAAAACGTAATGAAATTAATATGATATCAAAAAAAAAATGTTTCATTACAAAATGAGTCAAATTTAATGAAGGTCAGCATCTATTCAAAAATATAACAACTTTTCATTAATAATATCAGAAATATATCGACGATTTTTATGGTTTTCAAAGCAATTTTATATCGTCCAACGTGAAATTTCCTTAAATGCTTTTTTTCTGACATGAAAAAAGTATATTTCCATTCTAAAACCGGTAAATTTCGCTAAAACCGCTATATTTTTCTTTAAAACACGGTTTCCCGGTCATTTTCAAAAGTGAAAGCGCCTCATGAAACGGCGCATATATCGTTTAAACCCCTAATCTAAGTTCAATTTTTTCCAAATTTGCTTGTTTAAGGGGATTTTTTTAGTCTTTAAAAATTGTGAAATGACCTTAAAGTAGCTTAGCCTTTAATGGGGATATTTCGAAAAAAAAATCCCACTTCAAAATCATTCCTGATCTGAGAGCTTATTTGTGCCAGAATTAACCAAATGGCGCCAAAAAATCAGCCCTTGCAAAATATATTTAGAGGCCTAAAACCCCCTTAAATTTGAATATGCTCCCTTTTTTTTATTTTATTTTTTCTCATGATTCAATATCTACCTGGTTAGAAAAAATAACGAAAATTCACCGTACATAAGCTTTTAGTGTAATCGTCACATCGAAAAAAACACCTAGGTACTGGTCATGCGAATTGACTTTTCCTAGCATGAGAAATCAGCCTACACAAGAAACTATGGATCTATAGGATAACCCAGTTGTAGACTACCCTTAATTTGTTAGAATACCATAGTCAATGCCTCTCTGTTCCGATTACACTTAAGATACCGTTACCAGTACAAGGTGTCCAATTGACACAGAATTTCCAGAATCAATCTCTCCAGGTTTATGTAGAAAGCCCAACTCAAATTATAACATATCCCTTATGACTTATAAACCTTAGTCCTCTCTAGGAAAGCGTTTTTTCAAAAATCACTTCAGTTTTTCTAGACATCCGCGAAAACTTACTGATTTTAGCATTTTTCACCGATAATCATTCTCCTCCTATGTTCTTTTTGATCCACTCAAATTCAAGCAAAGCTAGCACAGAACAAATAAAAATTTTCTGTATAAGCCTTCTTTTTAAATTTCGATCCAAACTCAATAATATAAATTTTTGAAGGTCACATGAAAAAATTTCCGAAGAAAAAGATGCTTCGATTTTTTCGAAAGGAAGTATCAAAAGAAAGCCCCCGAAAACACTGAATAAAAAGTTGGCTTACGTCAACAATTTTCAGTTCAGGTGGTTAAATAAAAAGCAAAACGTTATTTTTGAAACTTATTTCGAAATTTTCTTTAATAATTTCGGTCTGTAGTAACACTGTGGACTCATCCCAAATCAATTTGACCAGTATTTCAAAGACCAAAAGCCTCAATAAACACACGACCGTACCCCCTTAAGTTTTCAAATTTTGTTAAAAATTAAAATTTTATTTTCGAACGAATTAATATTCTTTTCAACAATATTTGATCTAGGCTTCACCGTTGAACATATAAAAACGTAGTTGACATTTTTCGGAAAACCATAGAAGCCCCTGCTCAAAATCTCACTCAAAAACACTGAATTTCACTTAAAAATTGAAAGTTTTTAAAAATTTTGAGAACGACTAGTTTTTAACGAGGGTGTATAGTTTCGCGCCCACGGGAACAGTCCTCGGCCCAGCCTAGCCACTCTGTGTGATTAACCGTCAACCACAGATCATCAATGTTAAAAAAAACAAAAATCAATGCTCTCCCCGGAATAAATAAAAAACTCAATTTATTGTACTTTCCGGCCCAAAAAATGAATAATATACAAGAAAGATCAAAAATATTAGTTTTTTGAAAAATATTTCTGAAGATGTTGAACTCCTAAATCAAACTAAATTTTAACATTAAATTTGCAACTTTCCAAATTATCAGTTCTATCGAAATAAAACTACAGAATATCGATCTGTTTCAAAAATGGCTCAAATGTGAATTTTGATTTCGACGAATCAGAATGAACAGCAGAAATATTTTTCCGAAAATTCTTCAAAATTTTTTCTGCGTCTGGTTGAAAAAAAAATACCATTCTCGTGCCTCCGATTCCCACCTGACACAATATAAAGATAAATGCTTCAGTCTTGGTTATTCGCAAATCATGAAAAGTCATTAATTGAAAGAATAAGTTTTGCATTTATTTAAAAAATCACCCTTATTTTTATACAATTGAACTATATTATAATACAGTTACCCAGACAATTGGCTATTCCGAATATTAAGTGGTATTTGAAACGTGTTTGGAATATTTTGAAATGAGCAATCAGATGGCTGGAACATTTACAATCCTTAATATATTCAAGTGCTCCTTTTTTTTGCAGAAATACAATCGATTCCTTGTGTGATTATTAGTGGAGATGTCAAAATAAATGTAAAATTCACCGTACATAAGTATTTAAAAAGTGGAAAAAAAAGCATTTGGAAGCACCTTAGGAGTTAAAAATAAAAAAAAATTTCACAATTTTCAAATTTTCATCTGTCCTAGGTATCGACAAATTAAAGTGTCAAAATTTCAAAGGCATTTTTGATAACGTCGAAAAATCGCAAAAAACACCTAAGCGACCAGGTGGGTGAAATTTGAACAGAGGGCGGCGCTCAAGGCCGCATAAAACCCTAATTTAAATGCAAACGAGAAAAAACATTTATTTAATAAATTAAAAAAAAAACACAATAGAAGCTATTTCACTTATAAGTGTAAAAAGTTTCCAGAAGGGGATCACGTGTTTACGCCTTCGACACCGTGACTCTTGTCCCAGTAATCTGTAAAATATCGTGAAAAACATATAAATCACCTGAGATTTTTGACTTCAATCGATCGTTGGACGCTTATCATTATGTACTGTAACATTGGTGAATGCATCCTACCTGTGAACAAGTACAGTGCGCATAATTAATTCTCCGTTAAATGTTCCTTACTGAAACCAACTATTAATCCAAATTTCAAATCGAATAAACATTTCCAATTCATTTTTGCGTCTTTTTTCGTAAATTGGACGCCCGTCCAGTTTCCACTGACTTCATTTGTTGGGATTAGAAACCCAATTTATATTCACCCAGACAGAACTACTCTTATTTATAGTTATCTTATTTTGGAAATAAGTATAAAGAAAATAAATAATCAATCTAACTTTCATTAATATAGGATTCTTTCCACCTAAGTCCATCTTAAAAATGCTACTTCTCTATAGCCGGGTTCGAATCCCACTAATGATGTTTTGTGATTGCTTGAAGTTACACATTGATTCAACTTTAGTGCCTCAATATTCAAAGCACCCTTGCTATAATCATTACTCAAGCAATAGTTGGGAATTCGAAACAGCGCTAATAATGAAAAAATGAGCATTTTAAGATGGACTTAGGTTGGAAAATAAATATAGCGGTTACCTAATTGCCTCACAAAAACTTTCCCGTGGAATCATTTTGGTAACTGGAGTATTATATCAAATTTGTATAAAACTGCATAAGTGGTTAATTTGGAAACGCGACAAGAGTACGAAGATTAACGCGTTAGGTTAACCACCATCAAAACAGTGAGGGAATTTTTTCAAGGTCTTCTATATATTTTAGTACTAAATCGCGTCCATGAAGCGTCACGCGTGTGAAATGAATCAAAATTTTATTTTTGTTAGCCAATCGTTCGGGTTAGTTTCTTATATAATTTTGTTCAAATCATTTTTGCTTTAGTCAAATTGTATATCCTTTCTTACACTCTGATTATCTACAGTATGTATTTTTAATACTGCGAATGAAATATTTCATTTGAGTTAATTCATGGTCAATTAAAAATGGTACATAGGTGGTTTTATTTTGAAAGCCAAGCTTAGCCAATTTCAGGGTTGAAAGAAAATCACCTAATACCATTTTTAATGGGCCGTAATAACCTAAATGACAATTTTCCACTTCGCAAGTAAAAAAAGTACATACTGTAGGCCGATGAAATATTCTATCAAGGCCAAATTAGCCGGCCAAGTCCTATTGGGTTACATCGCATAGATTACCAAAAGTGTGATAAGGGAAATATCAGTTTATAATATATACTATGTATGTAACCTATAGTATGAACTATAGTAGTACACTTAGTATTACTACTGTATATTGTAATAAAAGCGCTAAACTACAAAAGATACCGAGACAAACAAAACAGAGAACAAAACCTAGAGGAAAAAGAAATTGCAATGATTGTGTTTCCCCCTCGAAATTTAGAGGTATTAGGGTATGGTGGTTTCCTATTTCTTTCGCGTTATTATGTCATAAAAAATACACCACAACCAGTTTAGTTTTAAAAAGCACAAAGAATCAATAAGAACAAATTTGTTCGAAATTTTTGAGTTTTTTTCGATTTTTTTTATTTCTGAGTAATTTTTTCAAATAGTATCAAAATAGCGTATGTTTAAATTGACCTTAAAAAACTTCAATTTTCGACTTGACGTAAGGCCAACTTTCTCTTCAAGTGTTTTCCAGGCTTTCTTTGAGCCTACTTTTCGAAAAATCAAAGCACATTTTTTTTCGGAAATTTTTTCAAGTGACCTTGAAAATCTATTTTGAATTTGGGTCGAAATGGAAAACGGCTCTCAGAGTTTCCTATTTGTTTTGAGCTAAATAACACGTTCGAAAATTTGGGTGAATTTGAAATTAACCTGGAGGAAGATGATTTCCGATGAAAAAGTTCGAAAAACGTTGGTTTTATCGCATATTCTGAAAAAATATAGCACAATCCACAAAAGCGCTCCTCAGAATGTTTTAATACTATTATAACAGGTTATATAGAATTTAGGTTTATTTCAAAATATCTGAGAGAGATAGATTTTCCGTTTGACTTAGGTCTCCCTGTCTCGTTATGTGCTGGGAATGAATGCATGCAAAAATTTCGACACATGTTTATAAACGCAATGATGAAGCAGTTCAAAACTGGCTAACCTCGAATTAATATCCTTGCAGCTTGTTGTGGCTAATTTTTATCGAGAATATGTCATTAGGAACCCCATACCCTTAAGGTGATAATGAAAAATCGAAGAAACACTAACTTTATTTTAAAATTTTTTTTTTTTTTTTCATTTTCAATTCAACACGTCCCAGAACAATNAGGGCGAACAGGAAACATTAAAATTCCTATGATGAATTGATATGAAAGAAGGAGAACGGTTTTTAACTTTCGAAAAAAAAAATTTTGCCCGAGCCGATTTTTTTAATTCTCTGGTCGCTGATTGGAGGACCTTTTTGAGGCACATTGAGGTTAAACCGTTGCCAGAAACCAATTCCTTGCAAGTTTCTAAGCATTTTGGTATAAAAAAAATTTGTAAAAACATTATTTTGACCTTTCAAAATCGCAAATGAAAATTTTCGAAATGCGTAGGTTTAAAATGAGTCATAAACCGAGGAATAGTGCTGTAGTACCACTCTGCCATGAGTTTTACAAATTATATATTTTTTCAAAACATATCATTTTATCCATACTTATATCGAAATAAGATGTTTTGAAATTTCAATCCAAAATTTTTTTTTTGCTCTAGATATGTTCAGAAGGGTTATTTTTCTTGCAAATTGTACTCAAGACACTTTCCTAAAAACTGGCTTATTTGAAATTTTAATTCCAAATTTGGATCAAAAAGTATTTCCTCGGAAGTAAAACTTAAACGAAAAATCGCCTTTTAATCAACTTGTCACAAAATGTGAACCTAGTATCCGAAGAAAATTTAGGAATATATTTTAATTCACATGTTGAATTTGAAATGATAACAGAAGAAGAAGTTTCGGCGATCATTTTTCAATTATTATGACGATTAAAGTGGCTTAGCTTCAAAAGGCTATATGCTCGGAGGTTATTAACTATTGCGGATTAGTTAAGTACTATCATCAATAATTTAACTACGCCAAAAAATTTTCTAGTCAAAATCTACTTATCAAATGTATGAAATTGTGATAAATGAAAATCACCATAATTAACACAGTAAAATGTTTACTTAATCCTATTTCACCAAACCAATGACCGCTTTCGATTATCTTTGGCGATTTTTCAATAGTCAGAATTATTCATCCAGAAATATTTTAAAAGAAACAATTGATTTATACACCCTCCAGTTAGGGCCCTTGCCTAGAAAGAGTTTTTAAAGCAGCTGGAGACATGCTTAAATAAAGCGGCGCTCATTGGTGAAGAACAAATATTTTGCTTGAGTGACTCATAATTCAAAAACTTTAATCATATAATTAATGTACTCAGAACATAGTTAGCGTAGACTCCACCATCAAAGTCCACCTATAGAATACTTGAAAAATAGAACGACACTTTTTGTGAGCAAAAAAAATATGAAAAATTTTGATGCACGTGATCATTTATTGTGATTTTTTCTTTTGAGTTTTTTAATTATTTGAAAGAGAACACGATCAAATCCGTTAAACGGTTACCGTTTTCAGTCGGATAGTGTTTATAAGTCAAAACGTGTTCAATTTATCAGAGTGTTAAATTTGTTTGTTTCCGACGTGAATAGCATATCATATGCTACTCGTACCAATATTGTGAATGCCACGTACTGTGCAGTGAACAAGAAAGTGCGCATAATTAATTCTTCCAAGTTAATGTTTCCTTAGTGCTTTCGAAAATCAACATTGTAGTCCAAGTTTCAAATCGATATCAAAAATTATTTTTTCGGAAGTAAAACTTAAACGAAAAATCGCCTTTTAATCAACTCGTCACAAAATGTGAACCTAGTATCCGAAAAAAATTTAGGAAATATTATTAGATTCACATTGTTGAATTTTGAAATGAAACAGAAGAAGAAGTTTCGGCGATCATTTTTCCATTATTTATGACTGATTTAAAGTGGCTTTAGCCTTTCAAAAGGCTATATGCCTCGGAAGGTTAATTAACTATGCTGCATTAGTTATAGTACTATCATCAATAATTTAACTACGCCAAAAATCCAGTCAAAATCTACTTATCAGAAAATGTACAGGGTGTAAGATTTTTCCCTTCTTTTTTCCAAATTGGATAGCGATGAGAACGCTAATGTGAATGGTTAATTTCGGCAAAAACCTACGTCTTTCTCAGATTGAACCAATCAAAACGTCGGGAATCAAGTGAATCCAATTTGGAAAAAAGAAGGGAAAAACCTTACACCCTGTATGAAAATTGTGATAAATGAAAATCACCATAATTAACACAGTAAAACATGTTTACTTAATCCTATTTCCCCAACCAATGACCGCTTTCGATTATCTTTGGCGCATTTTTCCAATAGTCAGAATTATTCATTCCAGAAAAATATTTATATAAAGAAACATTTGATTTATACACCCCTCCAGTTAGGGCCCATGCCTAGAAAAAGAGTTTTTTAAAGCAGCTGAGACATGCTTCAAATAAAGCGGGCGCTCATTGGTGAAGAAAAAATATTTTGCTTGAGATGACTCATAATTCAAAAACTTTAATCATAGAATTAATGTACTTAGAACATAGTGAGCGTATCCACCATCAAAGTCCACCTATAGAATTACTTGAAAAAATAGAACGACACTTTTTGTGAGCAAAAAAAAATATGAATGAAAATATGAAAAATTTTGATGGCACGTGATCAATTTATTGTGATTTTTTCTTTTGAGTCTTTTTAATTATTTTGAAGAGAACACGAATAAACCGTTAAACGGTTACCGTTTTCAGTCGGATAGTGTTTATTAGTAAAATCGTGTCAATTTATAGATTTTTTGACTTCAATCGATCGGTTGGTACGCTATACATTATGTAATGTACATTGTGAATGCATCCTACCTGTGAACAAGTAAAGTGCGCATAATTAATTCTTCCAGTTAAATGTTCCTTAGCTTGAAAATACCAACTATTATCCAAAGTTTCAAATCGAATAAACATTTCAAATTCATTTTTGCGTCTTTTTTCGTAAATTGGACGCCCTCCAGTGGTTCCACTGACTTCATATTTGTTGGGATTAGAAACCAATTTATATTCACCAGACAGAACTATCTTTTATTTATAAGTTATCTTATTTTGGAAATAAGCATAAAGAAAATAATAATCAATCTCACTTTCAATTAATAATATGTATTCTTTTCCAAACCTAAGTCCATCTTAAAAATGCTTACTATCTCTATAGCGCGTGTTCGAATCCCACTAATGATGTTTTAGTGATTGCTTGAAAGATTACACATTGATCAACTTTAGTGGTCTCAATATCAAGCACCCTTGCCTATAATCATACTCAAGACAACATTAGTGGAATTCGAACACGCGCTATAGAAAAAATGAGCATTTTTAAGATGGACTTAGGTTGAGAAAATAATATATAGCGGGTTACCATAAATTGCCTCACAACAACTTTCCGTGAAAATTTTTGGTAACTGGAGTATTATTCCAAAAATTTTGGATAACTGCATAAAGTTGGTAATTTGGAAACCGACAAGAGTACGAGATTAAACGCGTTAGTTAACCACCACTCAAAAAACAGTGAGGGAATTTTTTCAAAGGTCTTTCATTAATATTTTTATGTACAACGCGTCATGACGTCACGCGTGTGAAAATTGAATCAAAATTTATTTATTTTTAGCCAATCGTTCGGTTAGTTTATTATATAAATTTTGTTCATCATTTTTGTCTTTAGTCAAATGTGTATATCCCTTCTTCACTCTTTTGATAATCTACAGTATGTACTTTTTATACTTGCGAAGTGAAAACTTTCATTTAGTTAATTATGGCCAATTAAAAATGGTAAATAGGTGGATTTTATTTTGAAAGCCAAGCTATAGCCAATTTCAAGGGTTTGAAAGTAAAATCCACCTAATTACCATTTTTAATTGGCCGTAATAACCTAAATGACAATTTTCACTTCGCAAGTAAAAAAAGTACATACTGTAGGCCGATGAAATATTCTATCAAGCCAAATTAAGCCGGCCAAGCTTATTGGTAATCGGCATAGATTACCAAAAGTGTGATGAGGAATATACAGTTTATCATATATACTATAGTATGTAACTATAGTATGTAACTAAAGTATGTAACTATAGTATGTAACTACTGTATATGTAATAAAAGCGCTCGACGGAAAAATATGCAATGATTAGTGTTTTCTCCGAAATTTAGAGCTATTAAGGTGATAATGAAAAAATCGAAGAAACCACTACTTTAATTTTAAAATTTTTCACAGTCCCAGAACAATTTGTTGACCATCCAAAAAGTTATTGGGCTATTGTCAAGGGAAATTGGTTTTTCAAGAAAATTCGAAAACTTTTTTGAGTAAAAATCAAGTTTTTTCTTTTATTCTAGGCATCGGCCTTCAAATGAAAATGACGACGAAAATTAAAAAGATCCGATATCTAGCCTCATCTAGCTGACCCCATCAGCTGATTGAAAAAACAGGCGTGGCAGATTTATTAGCAAAGATTATTGGCAAATTATTAGCTAGCATTTTTACGTCTTTTTTTGTTAAGTTTGAATTATTTTGCAGTTTAAAAAATTTAGCTGACGCTGTGATAATTTTTGTTTGAATCTCACCAGAATCTTTCCACGGATCTCCGAATCCTCCTTTAACGATCAAAAACTCTGGTGCTCTTGGTACACATAAAACCTTGGCGATGAAAATCGAAAATATAAAACGCATTTTTGAGGTACCTTTTCTGAGGTACTCTGATCAGAGTTATTTACCGAAGATAAATATAGATAAATTAGTTATTAGATAAATAAACAAGCGATCTTTTTGATGCCAGAGAGGGGTTTAGAAATATGTTTGAACTTTTTAATTTACTTAGTATTCTGCGGTTTTTATTATTTAGACT
>SCLH01000542.1:287128-307352 GCA_004367855.1 Oikopleura vanhoeffeni | reverse complement strand
TGAAAACCCCTTTTTCACTTATCAAAACTGTTATCTCGCCATGATATGTTTAAAAACTAAGTCAAGATGGTTTTTTCGATATTGTATCGGTGAAATTTAAAAAAATTCACACCAGCGCTTTGATAAGTATTGAGATAAAGATGGCCTCGGAAAAAAATGAAGTCAAAATCTCAAAAATTGGGGGCGAAGATAGGTTTTTGAATATTTTTTTGAAAGTTTTTGTGTATGCGTAGGTGGTATTATATCAGATTACTGTAATTTTCAAAATAATCGCAAGGAATTGTACTTCAGGTTTAAAATGTTTTTGAAATATCTCCCTTGCTAGATTGTCTAGAAACAGCATCAGATCTCTACCACTCCTACCAACGATCTGGTTAACCGCGGTTATAACCAGTCCCTCAGCTTTTTTCATAGAAACAAGGATCCTAGAGCTAATATCTGAAAGTTTTGAGATTTGGTGATAATCCGGAAAATTGTCTGAATCTTAGTGAATAGAAGCTGTTTTTTCGATTTATGCCTCAGAAGATTTTTTGTCGACTTACAGTCAATCAGGCTAAAATTCGAAAAAGTACTTCTTATACGGTGTTCGCAACCTCTTTGGCTTGTTACATTCCAAAATGACGTTTCTTGCATTTCCACGGAAAAAGCCAGATATAAAACGTCAAAAAACACCATTTTTCGGCACATTCAACCATATTCCTGACGTCTGAGGCAAAAATCGGAAAAAGCAGCTTCTATTCACTAAAATTCAGACCATTTTCCGTATTCTCACCAAATCTCAAAACTTTCCGATATAAGCTCTAAGATCCTTTTTTCTTCGGAAAAAGCTGAGGGACTCGTGTTTCACCGCGGTTAACCAGATGGTTGGTGAGGGTGGAACTAAACTGTCAAATTGAATCGCGAGATCAACGATAGATCTTTCTAATGTATGTTTTGAAATGTCCAGTCTACATCTGTCTAACCGTACGAAGCCTCTGAAATGTCAAAATTCACTAGTACCACCCCCTTAAAATTCAAATTTATACATTTACTTTCGACCCTAATTTTTATCGGTTTTTATCTCTTCCGGGTTTTATTATTTAATTTTAGCCCCGGCACCCGTTCGTGGTCGCGGCCGTGCTCGTCACCCAACCACTGTATCGAACACGGTCGGTACTGCAGCTGCTCCATCTGAAATAACAGAAAGTTCCGCCACAATTGTTGCACCACCTCCGCAAATTATTCCGTCCTCAGATTCTAGCTCGTCTGGTCGACGAGGATCCGTTAGAGGTCACTCAAGAGGAAGAGGTTCTTTGGGAAGATCTGACAGAGAAGATCGGACATCGGACCCCTCTAAAACAAGCCATGGGTTTTTATTCGATTTGCATATTATTTTTTTATTTAACATTCCAATTTTTGAAGTTTAAGGGGGTGGGTGTCGCTTTTTGGTACCTTTCAATCACGCCTCGATCAAAGTCTAGGGCAGTTTGTAAAAATCTGAGGATACTCGTTTGAGATCTAGCCTTCGTCTAACATTACACAATTCACAGTAGACCTTTTTACATTCACTACCACCATAGGTGGTGAGTTCTATTCTTAGAGCACTAATACGGTTTTTTTTAAATCATCTTCTTTTAGGACCCCACATACAAAGCTCTCAAAATTACACAAGTAGCGTATATAAATGAGAACAAAAAAAGTGGAGAAAAATATCGATTTTTGCCTTTTTTTCTTCTAGAATCTGACTTAAACGCCGATTTTGCCAGTTTGTTCGACTTCAAACTCTATTTCCTTTTAGACGAATGTTTAGAATAAGCCCATTTTTCGGACTAAGGTAGATAAATATAACTACAGGTAAAACGCTTTGGATGAGAAGGAATTTTTGAATAAAATTCAGAGAAATAGACTTATTAAGTGAACCGGAAATGAAAAGTCCCCCGAAAAAAAGTTCGTCTGATCCGTTGAAACAAAAAGTACCACCACATTGAAGCTGAGATTTTCACTGATCAAAAAAGTGGCTTACAGCTTAATCAATTTTAACCAATCAGCGATCAAATTCGATAATTAGTTTAACATTTTGGCTTTAAAAAATAATTGGAAATTCTAGAATGTCGATTTAAGACATTTACGATAATTTTTATGTCATGCATCGTTTTCGCGTGCGGTCATATTCCACCAATAAAAATGTTTCTGATCATGGTTTGGATAACCGTTTTATGCCGGTGAAATCAAAAAAATATTTCAAATTGTCAAAATTTCTAGATTTTGTTCGTAGATTGTTTTGAAAAAATACTTGCCACCATGAGATTTCCTTGGGGCAACTTTAGTCATAACCGAGTATTAAGTTCATAAATTCATTCTATAAAGGGCTAAAAAAAAAACCGACACCCACCCCCTTAACCACCCTTTATATAAAATACCTTACGCATTTTAGCCGGATTTTATTTGAATGTTGATAAGAAATGATTTCATAATCTTAGTTTTCTCCCCAATTGAAGACGTTCAAACAAGATTATTTCTTTTTTATACAATAAAAACAAAATTATTGCGTAAGATACCTTTACTTGAAAAAATGCCACACTCTCATTTGACATAAATTTTTTTGTGTAAAAAGGTTGAAAAAATTATTCGTTAGAGATCGCCACCCCAATAGTGGAAAACCTTGGACTTCTTTCATCAAGTCTGATGAAATATCTCAAAGTTTATTCAACCATTGGGAGCAAAACAAGAATAAGTTTTCACGATTTAACACGAACAATGTGGTCTCACATTGCACATTGTGATGTATTTTTTATAGTTAAAGGTATTAGCAAGTATTTTTTTTGACTGTATAAAAAATGTTTTTTTCAAAAATAATTATTTTTTCATGTTCTTTTTTTTGTATTTTCAAAACACACAAAAAGTTCCTGCGTTTTTTATTTAATTTCAAACGATAACGCCGCCCATGTTGTAATTTTTTTTTCAAATTGAACTCAACCTAAAGCACTGGTACCAGTCAGCGGAAGTGGTGGTAGGTGGCCCCACCAAAATCTTACAGTATCTGGTGAATGGCTGAAAAAGTTTGCCGATGAGAAACGCCATTAAAAGACATGAAGGCAAAAGCCAATGAAAATTGCTCTGACTAAACGACCTGGATTTGGAAAAGCTGGGAAGAACTGCAACGATGAGTACTAATCAATACCAGTTAGTTTGCAATGCCATAAACAATTTCGAGAATATCCTTTCGGAACGGAAACTCCATCTCAAAAAGGCTTACTATCTCTACTAGCGGCGTGTTCGAATCCCACCTAATGTGTCTTAGTTAATTATATGAATATGATTATAGGACAAGGGTTTGATAATGAACCGCCTAAGATTTTATCGGGTGTAATCTCTCAAGCCAATCACTTCCGAAACATCAGTGGGATCGAACACGCGCTGTAGAGATAGTAAAGCGTTTAAGATGGAGTTCCGTTCCGAAAAGATATGATTATTAATCACGAAAAATACTTTTTTGTGTGAACAATCAAATTAAAAAAATGGCATTCAACCATAATAGAGCTGGTGTGCTCAGATCAAATCACGAAAATGGCGTTGTTGCCACCGTTGTGGTCAAAATGTAACTTTTTTCGATTAAGGATATTTTTGGTTGAAAGATGTTTAAAACCAAAAAAGATCTGATTTAAAAAAGAGCTACATTTCGGACCACAAGTGGGCCAAACAACATCATTTTCATTATTTGATTTTGACCCACCGCTACCAAAAATATTCAAACTTTTTCGAATGCGATTAAAATTTATTTTATAGTTTTCAAAAAATTTCTATTCAATTTTATTAACTTTTTACGATCACGAAATTTCTGATACTGAAGTAAATTGAATCAGTATACTCTTGAAAAAGTCGAGAGAAAATTTGAAAAAGCTCTTTTTGAAGAACATGACCGTCAACCAGATTTGAAGGAATCATTCGATTTTTTCGAGTCCATTCCGATGAGCGTTTGAAAGAAAGGTTTATCACCGAACATTTGTTGGTATTTGCCTCATAGTTAGGTGTCCACAGTCAAAAAGTGCTTCGCGATTAGAAATTTCTGTCTCTCATGGAAATAGTACCAACAGATCAGAAATTGTCCTTGACAAGATAAGTTAGTGTCATTTCAAGTTTTTCCGATTTTTCTCTTCTTAATTTCTTTCAACTTATATCAGTATATTTTCGGAATCAAACATAAAAAAGTGCATCAATCCCCTTCCAAATAATCGATTCTTGATGGATGAAATTTTCAACCAATCAAAAATCTGGCTAAAACTCGAAATTTTTAAAAAACAAAAAAAAAATTCGGAATTTTGGAAAAATTTTACAGTAGTTCACAGTTTTTGATTTCTCAAAAATGTTCATTGCCGAATGTTTTCGCTGACTGCGGGACACCCCCTATATAGCTGTTCAAAATTGTATTTCTTCAAGTATGTCTCCTATACAAATTTTTGTTACAACATTATTTATTCTTTCAAAATTGTTTTAATTGGTTTTTCGTTTCACAATTTTAATCCTTTGAAAGGTCTGCCTCAAAAAGGGCCACGGCTCACCATCTAGCGGATCCGCCAACAACTGGTTCGCCACACCCATCATCTCCAAGGGAAACGGAAGAATTCTTATTACGATGAGAATGATTTTGTGTTTATTTCGACTCATAATCTTCGGGAGGTAAAATTTATTTAAGCCCCAATATTTTTAAACTTCTATAAAAATTGACTAAAAAATATTATTTAACAGACAAACCTTAAAACATGACAGCGGCGCGACCGAAAGGGACTAACAGATACAGGCACTCATATTTCAGTTATTGATATATATTGATAAAACGCTCATGGGGACATCCACGCCACGATAGAATTGCTCGGAGGGAAAACGGTAAATCTTTGAAGAGGCAGGATTTGGACGCTCTGGGGACAATTACGCCATTTTCAAATTTGTTGGCGGTAGATGTCCCCAGAGCGTTCCTGAAATTTGAAAATGGCCTAGAGTCTCCAGAGCTTCCAAACCGGCCTCTTCAAAGATTTACGTTTTCCCTCCGAGTGAATCCTATCGTGGCGTGGGATGTCCCATGAGCGTTCTTTATTCATATCCTTTAATATAGCTGTGAAATGGGTTAGTTTTTTTGTATTTTTTTTACAAAATGGATTACGAGAAGAAATTCTCACATTTATTCGTAAACAAACACCAGACTCATCGAAAAAAATATTTGATTCATTATCCATTTCAATAATGCCTTTGGGATTCGGAACCGAGAGACCAACAGAAAAGCTAAAAAATGATGATGAATATGCAATTTCAGGTTGTTTTAAAAATTTTGACTCAATGTCTCTCTTTATTTATGTAATTTTTTAAAAGTTGTATAAAAATATTACAAAAATTGGTAATCAAAATTTTGGATAAGAAAATATTTTGAGCAATCACGCTCAACAAAAATTATGTTATTTTCTTTCTGGTCCTAGAATAACTTGCATTTTCACGAGATAAATCTGATTCCGCGATAGATTTCGGGTCTTTAGACAAGGACAATTAGCTTTCAAATCCCACGCCAAAATTCTCCCTTTTTTAAATAAGTCTTATTGTCTCTCTCAACGATGAATTATTTCACCTGATTCAAACTTGTATGCTGAATTGATGGCACCATGTTACCAGGTCTCTTTTTTTTGAGAATATCATAAAATTTGTAATTATGGACCACCATTTTTTGAAATACGGACACCAATTTGTTAATGTTGACACCACTTTGGACTTATTCGAAAACCGAATCCAGATTTAGATGATTTTTGACTATTCAATATTTTTAAAATTCAAGCTCGGACAAGAACAATACATTAAAAGATGTCGATACAGGGTTGGTCGCGCCAAATAATCTTATTCGATATATGTACAAAAAAGAGCGAAAGTGCGTAAATGATGCTGTTTACGACGAATGGGCGAACATCTCCAAAACGAGAAACCATGCCCACTAGACACAATTCATGATCAGCACCAGATCAGGCAGCCCTTCAGGGTAAAAACTTTAATTGATCTGAATTGCTGCTTGAAGTGAGAAATTAAATTGAGCGGGGTTGAAAAAATGGGCTATCTATATGTGAGAAATGATGCCCTGTGTCGGATCTCCTTGTCAAGCGGTGCCTAACTTTCTTAACGCCTGGGCAGCCATTCAGAGCGGCCAGCCATTAGTCTTCCTACACTACAAGTAAGTACAGAAATCCACACTCAGGATCATTTTCATGTAGGCCGGGTATATATGTTGCAGCGCGTTTTTGCTCTCTAGTGGCTTTTGTTGGTGACTATTCTTAAAATTTTTCTCAATATCATGTTTGAATTTTTCCAAATTGTGGTTTACGCGTTATAGCCGAATTAATTTTATTGTCTTCGTGAAAGATATATCCTCGCTATGAATTTTATTTGCTTATGTTTCAATTTTATCATAAAGGATGCTTCAAGCTTAATTTATAGAAGTTTCCACTCTATCATACGCCAAGAGGGTAAAAAATTTCGGGTATAGGGAAATCAACATTAAGGGAAAAAATTTCCCAAAAAATGACATTTAACAAATTTTAATTAGTACTACCACAAAAGCCACTAGAGAAAAGCAAAACGCGGCTCGCAAAATTATATCCGTTTCCCTATATTGCCCTTTTGTATCTCAATCGATTGATCAATCAAAATTCTAGTGGAGCAGGGTCATGTATTTTCAACGGTCATTTTCGTTTTCCCTGATATCGATTCACCCTTACACTCGCTTTATAACAAGCATAGGTAAAAAATGGTGTCATTTCTCCTAAAAGATGCTCAAAACCGAAATTTTGGCTCTCTTAGCGGACGACATGTGGCCATTTTTCCAACGATTTCTAAAGGACAATTTCGTATGTCCCTGATATCAATTTACCCTAAAAACAAGCTTTATGGGGCGAAAATGGTTTACTTATTTAAAATGCTCAAAACTTTGCTTTTAGTGAACACCTGTTGGTCATTTTCCAAATTTTAAGGTCATTTTCGTGTTATCTGAATATCGTTAGCCTAGAACGAACTTTTGTTGAATGTTGAGAAAGAAGAAAGCTTTTTAAAAAATCTAGCCTGACGCGTCCCCTATCCTTATAGACCAAAAAAAATGTATTTATTTCAAAAATATTGTGTTAAAAAAGTACTATTATAAACCTCTCTATTCACGGCCCTGGTAGTTAAGATATAAAACACGAGCTCGTTTAGGTTTTTGTTTCAAGTTGGTTCAAAATTCTTTGCCCTGACCCAAAACCGCAATCGTTAATCATTGGAGATCTCTTGAAAATGGACGTCAGGCCTGTTCTCCGAGGGTACTGCGCATCAATCAAAGGAACAATGTCCAGTTTATCGTTATCATTCTAAAGACAAACTGGAGCTTTTTACAAACCAGGAAGGTTAGGGTCCCATTTAAAATTAAATTTTGAAATAAAGGGAAGTTGCATCTAGACTTGCCATAAGGGGGTTGTCGGTGGAAATACTACTTCTTTGCAAGCAATTTTGAATTTCGGTGTATAACTTTTTCAATTATGTCTGTAAATCAAACCATGAGGATGGCTGGTTGTCAGCTTAATAATTTTTAGCAAAAAACTTCAGACTGACCAGAGGGGGCCAATGGTTTCAGTATCTTAATTCAGCTTGTGTTCAACTTCTCGCATCTCAATCACATTCTCATTATTTCACTACAGATAGTTATCGGGAAGCCGTTTTTGAGGAGAGTTGACCGAAAGAATTTAAAAATATTCAAAAAAGCGCTAAAGTGCTTTGGCGACTTCAACTAATGTACAAACTTGGAAAATACAATCACCACTTGTAATGCAGCATGTTGAAATTTTTCTTATGATGGAGAACTAACGCTGATTAACAAGCGCCCACATTTCTTGGATCGATTCCAGACAATTTAACTACATGTTTTAGTACGAACCCGTGTGGGAGCTAGGCTGACCAGAATATATGGATTACCGGACCTCCAGAGACAATTCCTAAATATTTGAAAAAAATGCAAATACTGAGCATTTGATTGGTTTGATTTTTCTCAACCTGAGCCATGAAAGTCGGCCCATATTCTGGCAATCAAGAGCTTTTGACTCGGGGCTATATATTGCGTTGTTTATATCATTAAATGATTTAGGAATTGTGTACTCCTGAGGTCCGGTAATCCATATTGGCTAATATTTCGAAATTTTGTCTCATAATTCAACAAAAGCCCCTCTTGAGATTGCGTGCATATTATCAAACATTTAGCACCACAACCTTCTTAAAATGTGCGTGTGTGGAGTGGTGAAAATTTGTTAACTCAAACACCAGTTGCATTGGATTCCTGATATGAATGCCTCTCTGCAGGCTGGTATGGTGGAGGTGGTTGGCCGCGCAACCGAGGGTGGCGGTGGAGTGGTGCGGGTGGTCTAAGGACAAGGAGGCGATAGACATCTTCCCTTAGAAACAGAAATAATTGGGAGTTCAACGTAACATGCGATGCAGATTATGACATGTCAAAAATTAACCAAGCTGAAAAATTGTCAAAAATCTTATGGTATATAAAATTTAGTTTACATAAGTTTTTATAAGGATCATAGGACTCATGATTCCTAGTATAGATAAGTAGGTGAGATTTTTCGTTTATATATATATGTTTACTGTGGTTTTGAGCGTTCCAAGCGGGAAACTTTTTGAAATCACGTTTGGTGCCGCTTAGACCTATAAAATGAAAAAAAAAAGTTATGTTAAAAGGTTATATTTAGTGCTTCTGTGCGAGAGGAGCGATAAAACCATTTATCTATGTGCTATGTTATGAGCAAAAAATGCAAGGAACTTGACCATGGCGCGCCATACCGTTAAATGTTTGAAAAATCACCGTTTGTCCACTTGGACTTGTGTCCGCCTTGGCCAAAACCAGGGTGGGTGTCTAAAGATTTAGAAAATAGTTCTGAAAATGTGAAATTTTGGAAGGCAAAATCAAAGTTTTTTCGAACTGTGAGTCTCATGGTCACTATGCGAAAATCTCCAAGTGTTGAGAGTGTATTGTCTCTGAAAAAGAAATTCGTCTACGTAGCTAAACCAAACGTTCTTGTTGTTGCACTTTAAGAATTTTTAGACATTTTTAATTTTTAGAAATTTTAGTTTTAGGACATTTTGCCAACCCCAAAACGACCAGGGCGTAATATTTGCGTCTTTCTGAGACACAACCCTCAAGCAGCGAATAGGTTCTCAAAAAAACTCTCTGAAGTTACGATTTCGCTTTTATTTTTACCTGAATCAAAGTAAAAAATCCGCCGACATTGTCCTAAATTATAACGCCCAATGCAATACTCACTGATTTCCATGCGAGAGTGGTGTGAATATATTTGGGGAATGCAGTAAAAGCGGCAAAATGGTTAAGATCCAAAAAATCGAAAATTTTAATTTTTTTGACTAAAATAAAGAAAAATTTTGTTCTGAAAAAAAAATGCTGAATTCTTGTTCGCAATCCAAATTGAATATCCACTTTCTTACATTATTTTCTTTAAATGAAAACATATTTCAGAATGAGTTATTTATTTAAATGGCCTTTTTTCAAGAACTAAATATTGTTCGTCCATTCATTTTAAAAATTATCCGAATTCCCTTTTGTGTTCGAATTTTCGTCAATTTTATATTTTCTGAAAGTTTTAGAAAGATATAAAATATCGATTTTTTTGATGAACCTTTTACTGCCAACCCTAATTTGACTTAATATCAAAAAATTACGGTGAATATCACGTAGACGGGTAGTGAATACGGAAGGGGAAAAAAAGACCCGAAACAGTGAAAGGCCTCTCAAGACAAAGCGCCGATCCCTCAGAATTTGATTGCCAGAGACAAGCAGAGCCTAAAACAGTCCATATAATTTGCGATTCATGCGGAAACACTTTACAATAAGAGCGCCTCATTATCCTTGTTTTTGCCATGCATAACGCAAAAGGTTACTAGCACAATGATATATTAAATATTCTGGGCCCAGCTTTCTGCGGCTAAAACATTTCTTACGGACTATATCTACCAGTATGTGTTCTTTTACTTGCGAAATGAAAATTGTCATTTATATGGTAATTGACGGCCATATAAAAAATGGTAACTAAGTGGATTATATTTTCAAAACCCTTGACATCGGCTTATAGCTTGGCTTGTCCAAAAATTAATAATCCACCTCTATTTACCCATTTTCAATTACATACGTCACACATAACCTAAATGACAATTTTCATTCGCAAGCTAAAAAAAACACATACTGTGAAAACCACACCCTTTTCGACTGCGGTAAAATGTATGTTTGTAGTGGATTCGACAATATCGTCAATTTGAAGTACCGCGGATTACAATTCAGAAAACCAGTATCATCGAAACTCAAAAAAATAAGGAGCCAGTTAGAGGATAAAATGACTGTTTCTTGAAATTCTAGTTTAAGTTCTAGGAGGAAGTCTAAAATCACCACAATTTTCATAGTGTATCACAACTATTTATTACCCTCCTTTAAAGTGACAGCTCAATTGAAAAAGTGTAAAATTATCCTTTCTAATTTGTAATGATTTTTTGCGCCCAAACAGCATAAACTACACATTACAATTGTTTATTCACTTTTGCTTTTCTTGATGATTGACCTTCGGAATAAGGTAAAACGGCACATAAACTTGTTAGTATATTTTGACCCTATGTTTGTAATTTGAGACCTCTAGAAACTGTAAATGTTGACCCTCTGAGTTTGTGTTTCATATTACAACATTAGTCATTCGCGAGAGAGCGTCTATCTGAATAGGGCCGCCTCCAAAGCAACTATATTTACAAGAGTTGATAGGTTAGAAATGTGCAAAAAATAAATATCTTGACCAGAAGACGGTTCATTATGACCAAAAACCAAATTTTAAAATTGTACGTGATAAAATATTTTTTGTATCCAAGGATAGTTTTTTATTCGACGTTTCGGCCTAAACGCCATTTTCAGTGTATAAAATATGTGATTTATAGACGTAGGATATTTTTGGCGCGGGGGAAATTTGTTTGCCAACGATTTTGTTTTGTCTGACCACTCAGTGGCGCCTGTTTTATATGTTGGTCAAAACTAGCAATGACATCTAAAAGAGATGGCACGGAAAAAGATGCGCTCTTCTTCCAAATTGGGCTAATATATATATATAATATTATAATATGTTCATTAGATTTAGAAAAATTGCAAAACTTGAGTCCAGAATATTATCGCTGAATTTTGCTCAGATTGTTGCCCGTCAACCTGTGCGAGGTAAATGGAGCGACCGTGAAGTAGCCGCCTCGATCAGAACTCCGGGACTCTACGCAACCAGCAGGACCGAAACGTTCAAACATCAGGAGACACAAAGGATTGTGAGATAATGCTTTGACTCCGATTTAGCATCAATTGGTCTACAGTTCATTGATAAAATCACCTGAAGGAATCGCTACGTAAAATTAATTATTTTTTGTTTTGCTGTCATAACTGTGAGTTTTATAACTAGGCGGCCAGGACTGGGGAACCATGGGCCAGAACTAAGATTTTAGGAGGACGATTTGGATGTCTAATATTTCTAGCGGTGGCAAATAAACCGTCGAGTTTTCACGATTTTAAGCTTAAAAAGCTATCTCCTCCGAGGTTTAATTTCAAAATAAAGCCAAAATTTTATAAAGAACACCTTGTTCCTTGCCCAGATTTCGTAGAAAACTTATTTTTTAAATTTCTATTCTCTTGAAATATGATTTTTCAAAAAAATGTGTGCTTCGATTTATTTCGAAAGTAGGCTTCAAACAAAAACTGGAACAACTGAATATTAACAGTTTGATTTACATGTGTACTTCAAGCCGATATTTTGAAGTTTTAGTGGTAAATTTAAACAAACATTATTTTACTTAATTCTGACAAAAAAAACGGCGGAAAATTTTGTTTTTTGAAATATCTAAATTGTGGTGCAGTCTTATTGTCTTCTAAGTCTTCATAAAAAATCCGATCAGCCTATATTCATATTTTTTTGACATAAAAAAATGCAAAAAAAAAAGCACTGCCCAAAATACCATAATTTTTGCGATGAAATGTACTGTAGTAATAATTTTGTAGCATTTGTAAGTTGCCGGCCCGACTCTTCTGCGCCAACTCTTCAATACAAGGAATGAAACGGCCTCGGAATCCGGGGATGGTCAGTGATCCAATGAAAAGTTGATTCACTCAAAAGATGCTCAGACTTGGTTGTTTGTTATTTTCATTCTGGCGATGTGGTCAAGAGATCACGGAGAAATAACTCATTTTACAGAAATCTCTGTAGACAAAGCTCAAAGGAAAGGTACAAATATGAGGCTGTTCATTTTTTGCCACTTTTCAAGCCAAAATTGTTATATAAATTCGGCCTTTGAAAACGACTCATCCGATTGAGTTCTTAGAGTATCTTAAAACTGAGCACAAATATTAAAAAAACAAGTAAATTGGGGAAAAATGGTCCGGATATAGGTCAGTGTTTCGAATTTTTTTTAACAAAGCTTATAATTAATAATTTCAGTAATCTCAGAAAAAAATAAAAAAAGAATGTCTATTCTATTCCAATTTTATATTCCACTAGATATTTGGCTCAGTTTGAGCTATCAAAAAATTTAATCGTATAAAATCGCTTTCAAAAGCCAAATCATATAAAAAAATGTTGGCTGAAAAAGTGCCAAAATTTGACCAGGGACCCTGTTATCGATATATAATAAAATTATGGACTCACTTAAATTATGGCTGCGAAATACTGGGTTTTCAAAGTCTTTTCAATATAATCTGGCTCAAAAAAGACGAAAACAAATTTGAAAGCATTTTTGAGTAGCTGGTTCGCAATGGTTTATTTTACAACGTTGTTGACTAGGAGACTTTGAATGTTATATTTCCGGCCCTAGACCAGTTCTAGTTTCGTTTTAAAGGTTGAGGGTTTTCATTTGTTATGGGTTTTGTGGGACACAAAAAAAAATTAAAAAGGCAATTTCTTCGCTCCTTCAGTCTTTTTGCTTGCCACCCTAGACTAGTCCAGCAAAAGCCATATAAAACATAAAAATCAACCAGTAGATACCACAGCTTATTTTTAACCTTGTTATTTTCAACCGTGTACTCCGCTCAGGACATGCTAATTTGCTCCTCCAAAGCTGTTGGACGCAAGAATACGAGGAAGCCCTGGATTACGAGTTCATGTCCATGCTAATTCTGATTGCCCACAAGCACGGATTCAAAGCTTCCTTCTCTGACAATCCCATTCCTAAGACAAGAACAAATTATTGACGAATATTTTCCAATATATTCAAAAACACTGGAAAGTTGATTTTGTTTTGGCTGTCATGGAACGACAAGTCTCCATTTATAACTCGACCATTTTAAACGAATCTCTGAGAGAAAATTTGGAGTTCTGACGCAATGGTGTCACCATGAATCAGTTCCAAAGGCAAATAATCAATTATTTGGAATATTTGATGGAAAATTTAATGCCAAACTCGGAGGAGTGCTTGTAAAGTAGACTGGAATTTACTCCAGAAAATAGGAAAGTTTTATTACATTTTTCGAAAATTTTGGTTTTTCAAAGATATAATGTACTGTCGTCTTTGTATATAACGACAAAACGTTGCAAATTTTATATGAATGCGTTGAATAGGCCAAAACGGCCAATTGTCCAAAGACTTTTTTTATATTCAAATACCATAATTAATGTAGCGTGTATTGATAAAAAAAAATAGTTTTTTTTTGAAATAAACTATAAAAAAAAATGAACCAGATGACGTTTTACTACGAAACACCTTTACAAAACATCACCCTTTGAACCCAAAGACGAAAGTACCAAAAGACATTTTGTGAACTTTCCTTAATTTAAAAAAATTAAGAAAAAAATCCACAATAGTTGTTCGAATTTTTAAAACAGAATACATAACTGACTTCAAATTTTAAATTTTGAAAAACCCGGTTTAAAAAGCGGTTTTTAAATTGTCTTTCAAAATAATAAACGTTTCGTGAAAGTTCAAATTTATTCAACCCAGACTCCCAGTGATGATTTGTGGATTAGAAATTATGCACCAATGACACGATGAACATGCAATCTACAAAAACCATCGTGCTCATATAGCTTTCTTCTTCTGATAAAAATGGAGCGTTGCTACAATATGACAGCTACATATCTGGAGATGCCTACATACGCAAGGTAAAAACCAGTAATACTAATTTTATCTTTTAAAGGACAATATCCGGAGGCGAAAATATGGCTCGAAACCTCCACGCTTCTTAATTTTTTTCTCCGTCCTCTGTAACGGGACCCAATTTGTGGGAAAAATAAATTCAAAAGTATATTGTCAAACCAATTTCTATAAAACACCTCTCTCTGTAAAATTTTTGGGTGAAAAAAAAGAGGTCTTCAAATTCCGTTTTCATTCAAAATCGTTTATATATCAAGAAATTAAATTGGAAGCCATAGTTTGAAACGCGTTAACCAAACCGATTCTATTTGAGCCATAAATACCCTTTCCAAACTTCATACCGCCGTTTTTAATTTCCTATTTTATACCGGATTTTATTTTTTTTCCAGAAATTCATCGGATGTTTTTCAATACAAAACATACAATAACTCTACACGGTAAAAACAAGATCCACAATAGTTATGAGAGTGGATCATTAGCTTAAAAAAATTAAGTTGAGGTCCGGAAATTTAAAACATCGGTATTTACTTACTAGTAGTTCCAAAACTTCTCCGCCGGTATTGGTTCTTGAAAACAGGCCTTATAGTTGTAGCACACTTTTGTTTTAATGTTTGCGTTTGTTCCCGATCAAATTTCAGGATCAGGGTCACTTCAAAACTATAGTGAAACATGAGTGAATCGGTGTTTAAAATCACCGTACGGCGCCCCTGCAGGGAATGTACAGTGATCTTATGTATGGGCGAGCCATTGGGCTTCATACTTACTACAAAAATGATTCGAAAAAAAATTATAATATTTATCCAATTGAAAGACATGGGTGAAAGTGCGGACTAAAGAATTTTTACAAAGTGACGTGCGCCACAACCGGCAGCGTTAATTTTCTTAAGACTGGAACAACGAAAAACGAAATCCAACGAATAACTGCCGTCGAAATTATTGAAAACAAATGATTTACGATGCATGCCGAGAACACAGGAACCCGTACTCACTTAGGTGCGGGTAAGCTTTTATATAAGTTAAAATAATTTAATAAAATTAATATAACGTTAGGTAGCTTTTTTTTAGAGATGGCGCCACTATGATTTCGGACTGGGAAACAAGACAAGCGATAGCCGACATAGTTTTTCTGCACGTGAAACCTTTGGAAAAAAATATGCGGTAGAAATTTTTTTTGGCTTCCGTAGGTTTGATCCACTGTGACCCGGAAGAATCAGTCATCGAATTGCTTCAAAATGACGAAAAAAACGTTTTTGCGAATTACGGTGAACGTTAATCATCGGAAGAAAAAAGAATAAAAGAGTCCGTGGGTCGTTCAAATTCGCAGTTAAAGTTAAGATGCATAAAAACCGTTTGTCGCTATCTGGTCTAGATTCTTCTCCAGAAACAGATACCCCTTAAGTGGCCACCTAAAAAAAAAGCGACCTTATCAAAATTTTACGCTTTAAATGTTTTCATTTTTGATTTTTTAAAACGGTTGAAAATAATCGCAACATTTTAAAAGGCTTTGAAAAGACACAATCAAAAAAAAAATATTATTTGCGCCATAATTAATGCCCGATTCTACGTTGCCAAAAATTGAAAATATTTTGCTAATAGTACAACTGCCTCACCAAACAAAAAGTTTTCCGCATATTTTTAAACTCATTATTTCGCACTTAATGATTATGAAATGTCAAAAAATACAATTTTTTAACTTGAAGTCTTAATATATATTAATACTGTAATCACAAAACCAAAAAACTTAAGATTGAGAATAAGATAATCCGTTTTATTTTTAATGTTCTGCTTTTAAGGACGCTTTACCGGCAAGATAGTTCAGAACTGCGTGGATATTTTTCGAAATTAGGGCCCACAATATATAATTTGTGTCTATTTTTTCGTTATTTGAAGTTCAAAGAGAGCTGAACGAGTTTTTTAGTAAAGAGTAGTTTTTTAAAGGACACCAAACTAGATACTCTCTTGAAAACTCAAGCTCTCAGACATGGTATCATCAAACGGTTTTTTGCATGATGTACCATGACCCAAAATTCCAACGACTAAAACATTTTTTCCATCAACCGGTTTCACCGGTAAATGTCCGTGCTCAAGCCGGTTTAAAGCGGGTTTTCTAGAGGAATCGTCCGGTTAAATTATTTTTGAAAAACCTGCGCACATACATATCAAGTCTTTTCACATTCAGAAAATTAGGTCGACATTTTTTTTGACACCGTGACCCCATTGGTGTCAAAATGACACTTTGTTTGTATTTTTAATTACTGCTGAACATGCGATGGATTGGATAGATATACCTATCTGATCATTTTTGTTGAAGATAAATTTTGACCAATATTTTTTTTGAATTTGGACACCTTCCTTCGGTGTCAAATGCGACACTTTTTTGGTGTATTTTAATTCTTGCTGAACATAACGAGAGATAGTATACTTATTGGGTATTTTGAAGAGAAAAAGGTTTGAAAAATAATATTTCTTGACATTTTGTTACGCTCCCATTCTAGTGTCAAATTACACTTGTTTTGTATTTTCTTACTGCTGATGAACATAACGAGATGAATAATTCTTATCTTCGTAATTTTTGCAGGAGAGAATTTTTTTGGGATATTTTATTTGACAGCTTGACACCTCTGATTGGTGGCGAATCGACACTTTTTTGTGGATTGGTATTACTGCTGAACCCTATGAACGAAATGATAATATACTTATCTTGGTTAATTTTTGCAAGAGAAGAATTTTTTGCAATATTTTGTTTTGACTCATTTTGACACCTCTATTCGGTGTCAAAATGACACTTTTTTGCTTATTTGTGACTTATTGGCTGAACATGAACGAGGCGAAGATGATCAACTATACTATATTCTGCCGGGGTAATATTCAAAAAAAAAATAATAATTTTTGACTTTGACACCCTCCAGGATTTTTTGACCATTGAAAATTTTTATATAAATAGTATCTTTTTGAATCATTCAATATTTTGAACAGGCAAACGTACTCAATTTTGAAGCCGGAGGGCTTGTACTGTCATAAATGATAGAATATAAATGTCGAGATAAATGTTTTTTGTTTGAAAAATTGTACCTGGTGCGTTTAGCTGAGTTTTAGCTGGTTCGATTGTATTTCCTTTTTGAAAATTTCATTTGGAAATTTCATACTCTAACAATTTCAAAACTATATAATATATATTAATTGTTCACTCTTTCATTAGTTGTATGCACCCGCCAAGCCCTCAAAATTTGCAAATTTATTCAACTGTTTTTTCAGTGATAAAGTTTCAAAAGTGCACAATTTTCTTATTTTGAACAAGGGAAATATTGTATGTCTACAATAACTGGGCGGTGTCTCAAACTAATCTCATCTTTGAATAATAACTCCATTTTGTATAACTAGTTGACAAACATGTGCTTTTTACAGCCGTGTTTTACTGTGTTAAACGCGCAGAGCTTAAAATATAAGTTGAATGCATTTTGTAAAAAGTGTCATTGTGACCACAATAGAGGTGTCAAATGTCTAAAAAATTATATTTTTTTTTAAATTCCTCAAAAATTACCCAGATAAGTATCAATATATCAATATCTCGTTTCGTTTCAGCCAAGTAATCACAAAATACAAAAAAGTGTCATTTGACACCAATAGACGGTTATCACAATGTCATAAATATTCCCCAAAAGAAAATTTCTCCTCAAAAATTACGAAGATAGAGTTTATCTTTCTCTCTCGCTCTATGTTCAGCAGTAAGAAATAATACAAAAAAGTTGTATGTGACACCAATGGATGTCAAGATGTGTCAAAAATATTATCTCTAGCCAAAACGTTTGTCCATTCAAAAATACCCAGATAAGTATACTATCTCTCGTTATTGTTCAGCGCAGAATTAAATACAAAAAAAAACAAGTGTCATTTGATCATCGAATGGACTGGTGTTCAACAAATGGTCAACAATAAATATCTCCTAAAAAATTTCTCTTCAAAATGATTCTAGATAGGTTATACTATTCTCGTCATGTTCAGCAGTAATACTCAAAAAGTTTCAGTGTTGCACAATGAAGTGGTCACGTGTTCAAAAAAATAGTCACAAAAATTTCTGCGGTGAAAAACAAGCGTGACCACAGGCGCAGGTTTGTTCAAATTAATTCACCGTGTGAGTTCTCTGTGAAAACGATAAATTTAACGGAGGTGTGAGCACGACATTTACCGGTGACCGGGTCTGGACTGGAAAACAACCTGCGATAAAATTAATAAATGTCCAGTGATACTTTGGAATTTTTCGGTCAGCGTATCACGATGGCAAAAAAACCGTTTTGTAGTTACCATTGTGCGTGAGGTTCGACTTTTTTTCTAAAAATATTAGTTTGTGTGTCACCTCTCTGTAAAGTACAAATAAAAGCTACCTATCGGCTATAATTGTTGCATTGAATAGATTGAAAAATAGACAATTAAAGTACGTGTACATTAACCGGGTTCACCGAGTGAGACCGGATTTATCAATTTTTTGTAAGTTTCGCACTCAATGAGCGTGCGAAAAAAATTTTTCTGGAATTAGTCGCTAAAGTTACTTTTTTTATGTTTTTTTCATTCTATATCATGATTGTCTACACACTTGACTGCTTGAATTAATTTGGAGGAATTCTTGGCAGAACACAAACTATTTTTTTCTCCAAATAATTAACCGTATACTTAAAAGACCTTTATATAATTAGATAGTCCACCCAATTACCGGAGATACCGGTTAATAGGCTCAGAGAGTCTCGACTCTCTAGGTCGATTCAGTTGTCTGAAGAACACATAGCTTCGCGTCTGGCGTATTCTACAACTTATATCTATGGTCTAGTTTTTCAATCTATTCAATGCCACCAAGCTCTTCGCGGTGCGTATTACTCAAACAAAATACGGCTTAGTTACTGGCAGGTTCTGTCACATATATTGTCCGGGTTATTTTTTAATCTTAGAGTTATTTTAATAGCGCCCAAATAATCCAAATTGTATACTATGTCAATCTTGTACCAGTTCCGGAAACTAGATCTCGAGTTTGGTCAATCTTAGCCCTTCTAAAATTAATGTTTGTTTCCATTTTCTCTCCAAGAGTTTATTCTCTACTTGAACAACTCAATCACACAAACTTCCCAAAATTAAATGTTTGCTTTGTTTTACTTCAAAATCACATTATATTCATGGCGTCGCCACACCACAATACCCCGATTCTGGTGCTATAAACTTCAATTCGGCTTGCAACTCAGAATAAGTCTGAAAATGTTGCCAGCGGGATCCGGTTATCGACCAAAGTGTGGTGACTTCCGAATGTTCGAATTTCTTCTTGTGCTCAAGTCGGGAATTCAAGGAACATCGATTCCGACTCATTATTACGTTTTCCATGACGAATAATGAACTTCACTGATCTNGGCTAAAAAAAAACCGACACCCACCCCCTTAACCACTTTATATAAAATGCTACCTTACGCATTTTAAGCCGAGATTTTATTTGAATGTTATCAAGAAATGATTCATAATCTTAGTTTTCTCCCCAATGTTGAAGACGTTTTCAAACAAAGATTATTTCTTTTTTATACAATTAAAAACAAAATTATGCGTAAGATACCTTTACTTTAAAAATGCCACACTCTCATTTGACATAATTTTTTTGTGTAAAAAGGTTGAAAAAATTATTCTAGAATCGCACCCCAATAGTGGAAACTTGGACATCTTTCATCAAGTCTGATGAAATATCTCAAAGTTTTTCAACATTGGGGAGCAAAACAAGAATAAGTTTTTCAACGATTTAACACGAACAATTGTCTCACATGCACATTGTGATATTTTTATAGTAAAGGTATTTTAGCAAGTATTTTTTTTTGACTGTATAAAAAATGTTTTTTTCGAAAATATTATTTTTCATGTTTTTTTTTGTAATTTTCAAAACACACAAAAAATTTCCTGCGTTTTTTATTTAATTTCAAGATAACGCCGCCCATTTTTAATTTTTTTTTCAAAAATTGAACTCAACCTAAAGCACTGGTACCAGCAGCGGAAGTGGTGGTGGTGCCACAAAATCTACCAGTTCTGGTGAATTGGCTGAAAAAGTTTC
>SCLH01000542.1:258090-272552 GCA_004367855.1 Oikopleura vanhoeffeni | reverse complement strand
CGATAGATCTTCCCTTAGAAACAGAAATAATTGGATTCAACGAGATGGCAATTATGACATGTCAAAAATTAACCAAGCTGAAAAATTGCTCAAAAATCTTATGGTATATAAAATTATTAGTTTACAAAGTTTTATAAATCATAGTTGATAAGTAGGAAGAATTTATTCTAAATTTTTTTTTGTTTACTGTGGTTTTTGGCCAAGCGGAAACTTTCCGAAATCACGTTTTGTCCGCTTAGACTTACCCCGTTTTGTCCGCTTAGACCTATAAAAAACCGAAAAAAAATTATGTTAATAAGGTTGTTTTATGCTTTCAAACATAAACCATTTATTATGTGCATTTTTATGACAAAAAATGCAGGAACTGCCATGGCGCGCCATACCGTTAAATGTTTGAAAAATCCCGTTTTTTCCACTTGGACTTGTGTCCGCTTGGCCAAAAACCAGGGTTGGGTGTCTAAAGATTAAAATGTCTGAAAATTGAAATTTTGAAGGCAGAAAATCAAAGTTTTTTCGAACGTGATTCATGTCACATGAAAATTAAAGTGTTGAGAGTGCATTGTCTGAAAATAAATTTCGTCTACCTAGCTAAAACCAAACGTCTTTTTTTGCATTCAAAATTAAAATTTTTAGACATTTTAATTTTTAGAAATTTTAGTTTTNAGTAATATTTGCGAGAACAACTCAAGCAGGATATCTAAAAGAACTGAATTCCAAAATTCTCTGAAGTTACTGAATTTCGCTTTTATTTTTTACCTGAATCAAAGTAAAAAATCCGAATTGTCCTAAACTATAACTTTCAATGTAATTACTCAATGTATTTTCCATCAAAATTTTGATATATTTGGGGAATGGCAGTAAAGGGCCAAAATAGAAGAAGGCCAAAAAATCGAAAATTTCAATTTTTCGCAAATAAAGAAGAATTTTGTTCTGAAAAAAATGCTGATATTCTTGTTCGCAATCAAATTGTCCGTTTCTTACATTATTTTCTTAAATGAAAATATTTTTCAGAATGAGTTATTTTTAAATTGGCCTTTTTTCAAGAAAAATATTCTCGTCAAATTTTCATTTAAAAATGATCGAATTCCCTTTTTTGTTCGAATTTTCGTCAATTTTACATATTTTTTATATTTTTCTGAAAGTTTTACGAAAGATATAAAATATCGATTTTTTGGCATTTTACTGCCAACCCAATTTGATGATAATACAAAAAATTAGGTGAATATCAACGTAGACGGTAGTGGAAACGGAAAGACCCGAAAAGTGAAAGGCCCGCCTTTCAGACAAAGCGCCGCATTCCCTCAGATTTTTGTTTGGGTTGGTATAGGCCATAAACAGTCTATATGTTGCGGATTACATGCGGAAACTTACAATTAAAAGCGCTCAATTATCCCTTTTGCCAGCATTAACGCAAAAGGTTACGTTAGCATATGATTATTTAAATATTCGGGCCAGAATTTCGGGCTAAAACATTTTTTACGAATATATATACAGTATGTGTTTTTTTACTTGCGGAAATGAAAATTGTCATTTAGGTTATTACGGCCAATAAAAAAATGGGTAACTAAGTGGATTATTTTTCAAAACCCTTGACATCGGTTATAGGCTATAGGCGACCGTTATGGGAACCGTCAGCTGGGGATTTCTTCGATTTCAAGTTCGTGTCAGAGTTAATTATTTTTTGGTTATTATGGTAATCGACCCTAACCTTAAGGGAAAAGGGAAAAATATGACCCTTAAAAATTTCTAACCTCCACTAGGTGGCCAAAACACTTTTCAAAAATGAGAAAGTGTGAAAAATTTGTGAAGTATGCCCCTAATGTCCGCTAATAATATGAACTATTTTTAACAGACGCACATAAAATTTTGATCAAGAAAACATTTTTTTTCGATTGCGGTCTCAACTGGGCTCCGGACTTTTTTTCAAAAAAACTGAAAAATAATTGAAATTTCTATCGATTGATAAAATCTGGTTTTAAACATGCGATTCGGCCAAGATTTTCCTGCCTACAGCCTATGAACTTATATCATTCAATAAAAACCAAAAAAAATCCGAAATTTCCAAAAAAAAAATTCGCAAAATTCCATAAAAAAAAAGGATAACCCATAACTTTCGGTTCCTTTTTTTTTAACATCACGAAAACGGAGTCTTAGTCAAGCGAAAATAGGCACATTCGATCTTTCTGAAATTTAAGGTATAAAATAACTTTTATTTTGCGTTGCGCTTCTGAGCCGGATTTTTCGATGTCCGGTATTTACCGGTTTTTCACCGGAAATTATCGGTTTCTCGAAAAACCGCTCTACGTTTTTTCATGAAAAACTTACAGGAGGCGTCAAAAAAATCAAGGAATTTGAAAAAAATGAAATCTGCACCGTTGAGGGGTTCATATTACGATGATTTTGCTATATTAGGATTGTATGAGTGAAATTCGACCAAAACAGGGTAAATTGATTTGAAAAATTTGTAACTTATGTTGAAAAGAACATTTTTAATGAAACTTGCTCAAAGTCCCTGTATCATGCTTATCGGACGCGGAATGAAAAAAAGTTGAAAAATATTCTTACTTTCTTGGCATCATACATTCAAAAAATGAATGTGGATTTTATAAGCAAATTTTAAAACTTTGGAAACAATTTCAATTTTGCGAAAAGTTTTTAAATTTTAATGTGTTTTCTAAAATTATATTTAAAATTTTGCTACTTTTTTACTGAGGTTTTTAAAATTATTTAATATTTTGAAATTTTTACTTTGAAAGAAACTTAATTTTTTGAATTTCAATTTATGAACAAATTATTTATAATTTTAAAAAGTTAGTGATTTTGACTTTTTGTTTCCTTTTTTGAAAAATAAATAACTCTTTAATTTAATTTCATGAGATGATGATAGATTGGAAAATTTTGGCCTTTTGACAACACCACTTTGATAATTTTCAAATTTATTCAATATGTTAGGGTTTGATTTGATTCTATTATTTGGCGAATATTCCGATCTGATGTTCCCTAATCTTTTTATCTATCTAAAAATTTTGGCATGAATTTTGTGACACTTTATTAAAGTAATTTGCTGAATGAGTCAGAAAAACAATTGTTGATCCGTCTTGTTCGGTTTTGGATTCAAATTTTAAAAAAATGTGTTCATGTTGGAACTCAAATTTGAAAAATGTGTTCATGTTCGATTATTAGAACTGATTGGGCCGAACAGATAATGTGTTTCGGTTGGCCGACCCCTATTTAAACCAGGGCGTTTACCTAAAAAAAAAACGAACTTTTTATTTTTATGGCTTATCAACCGGAAAGCTGTGATTTATTTTTCTATGTTTATCTAATTTAAGTTCTCCCGTTTCGCAAACCCTTAAATATGACCCCTAATCGGTTTCATATTGTCATATATGACCTTTTTATTAAAATTCCCGAGGTCAACTGTTACAGATGCCCATGTTTTGGTCGAATTTCACTCATTACAATCCAAATATTAGCAAAATCATGTAATATGGACACCCTCAACGGTGTCAGATTTCATTTTGGACATTTTTCAAATTCCTGATTTTTTGGGAGCCTTCCCGTAAAGTTTCATTGAAAAACGTCTTTAGACGGTTTTATGCTAAAATTTTTTGATAAGTTTGCTCTCTAGCGGCACTTGTGGTCATTTTTGAAATTTTAAAAAGGTCATTTTCGGTTTCCCTGATAATTCGATTTACCCTAGAAACGAAATTTCGTTGAAAATGTTAGCTTTGAAAAAAAATGCTTAAAATTTATAAGTTGCTCTCTAGCGGCACTTGTGGTCATTTTTAAATTTTTAAAGCCGCCTTTTCGATTTTCCTTGATAATCCGATTTACACTAGAAACGACATTCATCAAAAACTTGTTGACTCTGAAAAATGCTAAAATTTTGATAATTTGTCCTCCTCTAGCCGGCGATTCTGTTGGTCATTTTGAAAATTTTTCAAGGTCATTTTTCGATTTCCCTTGATATCGATTTACCCTAGAAACGAAATTCGTCAAAATTTGTTGACTCTGAAAAAAATGCTAAAATTTTGATTAATTTGCTCTCTAGCGCATTGTGCGTCATTTTTGAAATTTTTAAAGGTCATTTTTCCGATTTCCCTGATATCGATTTAACCCTAGATACGAAAAATTTGTTGAAATTGGGTATCTTTTAAAAAAATCGAGTTCCCCAGCTGACGTCCCTATAACTTATAGCTTGTCTTCAAAATAAAATCCACCTATTTACCATTTTCAATTGGCTGGTAATAGCTAATGACAATTGTTTCATTTCGCAAGTAAAAAAAAACACATACTGCTAAAACCCACCCTTTTTCGGCTGGGGTAAAATGTATGTTTTGTAGTGGTTCGACAATTCGTCATTTGAAGTACCGGGAGTACAATTCAGAGAACAGTCTCGAAAACTCAAAACAAATAATGAGCCAGTTAGGAAAATGACTGTTCTGAATTCTTAGTTTAAATTTCTAGAAAAATAACACATTCTTTCCATGAAGTGATCAACTATTTTATTGTACAGTCTTTTAAAATAAAGCATTGAAAGCGAAAAAATTACTTTGTAATTGTTAAATTATTTTTTGCGCCAACAGACAAACTACACATAATTTTTTTATCACTTTGCTTTTTTGATGAATTGACCTTCAAATAAGTAACCGGAACATAAACTTTCAGTTATATTTTACCCTTTTTTGTAATTTGAACCTCTGATAAACGTAAATTTGACCTTTGAGGAGGTTTCATATTACAACATTAGTATTTGCAACACTTCTATCGTAAAAGCTGCTCAGGCGACTATATTTACAAATTGATAGCTGTTGAAATATGCAAAAAATAAAAATTTGACCAGAAGAGGTGTTCATTATGACAACCTGCAAAATTTTAAAAAAATGGGTGCGCTATAAAATATTTTTTGTATACAGGATGTTTTTATTCGACGTTTCGGCTAAACAAGCCATTTCAGGTATAAAAAATATGTGGATTTATGGACTAGGATAGTTTTGCGCGTGAAATTATTGTGCCAACGATTTTGTTTTTGTCTGACCACTCGGTGGCGCTGTTTTAAGTGGTTCAATAACCCAGAATGACATCTAAAAGAGCACGAAAAAATGGTCTCCAAATTTGACTAATATACATGTATTATATTTCTATTTTTAGGAAAAAAAAATTGCGAAACTGGTCCAGAATATTATCGCTTGAATTGCAATATTGTTGCCCGTCAACCTGTTCGAGGTAAATTGAGCGGACCGCTGAAGTTAGCCGCTATGATCAGAACGGCTTCGCAACCAGAGACGGAAACATTCAAAAAATCAGAGGACACAATGAAAGATGTGAGAGAATGCTTTGACTCCGATTTTAGCATCAATTGTCTACAAGTTCATTGATTAAATGGACTGAAAAGGAAATTCGCTTACTTAAAATTAATTATTTTTTGTTTTGTGTCATAACTTATATTATGACTAGGGAGCCGGACGGGAGAACCATGCCAAACAAGTAAAACTTAGATTTGTAGAGAGCGATTTTGGTTCTAAATATTCTAGTCCGTCAAATAAACCGTCGATTTTTCACGATTTTAGCTCAAAAAGCTATCTCCTCCGGGTTAATTTCAAAAATAAAACTTTAAAATTGTATAAAGAAACCACCTTGTTACATGCCCAAGATTCGTAGAAAAACTTATTTTTAACCCTTGGAGGCTCCAAAGCCGGATTTTTTCGGTTCCGACTTTGAGCGCTCATTACGGGAAAAGTAAAAGTGCTGGGCAACTTTATTGTTCTCTTAGGTCCTCGAGAGATTAAGGACTAGACTTAAACTTTAATAGTATGTAATTCACATTTTGACTTTATTAACCCCTATTAGAAATTAAAAAATTGGCTCAACCTACGCATTTTATCCCTGTGAGCAAATGGAGACGTCAGAACAAAAACAAATAGAGAAAAGATTAGGAATTTTGATTTCTAAAAAGTGACTTCCTCAGAATCAACCTGCAATTTTTGGTCTTTAATCTACAATGTGTTTTCGCAAACAAAACCTAACCTACGCAATTTATCTAAATTTTCAGTTTAAAAGAAATTAAAAATTTACTTAGAGCCGCCAGGACAAAATTGGAAAATGCAGGCAGTTTCAGAAAATTTATTCCTAAAAGTGAATCATTTCAGAACCAACTGCAATTTCTGGCATTTTAATCACAGGGTTTTTGAAAATAGTCCGGAGCCTCCAAGGGTTAATATTTTTATTCATACTTGAAAAATATGATTTTTCAAAAAAAAATGGTGCTTCGATTATCTCGAAAGTAGGCTCAAACAAAACATGAAAACACTTGAATATAAAAGTTTGATTACATGTACTTCAGCGATATTTTGAAGTTTTAGTGGTCAAACTTAACAAAATTATATTTTTTTGACTTAATTCTGACAAAAAAGCAGAAAATTGGAAAATTTGTTTTTGAAATGATCGCAAAAACATTTTTAGATATCCCGGAGAACTTTGTGCAGTCTAATTGTCTTTAAGGGGCTGGCATCGATTCCGGCGATTGGTAATTTTTTCAGAGCGATATATGGAAAGAAAAAAAGTGTGAAAATTATTTTTTTATTTTTTTATCTTCAATAAAAGTGTTCATTATTTGCGAACGTTTATATTTTTAATTTCTTAACATAACTAATTATCTGTTAAATATAAAAACCACTTTCCACTGTACATCCATTTCCAACTAACCCGACGTTATAGATTTTTTTGAAGACGAATTTAATAAAACTTCAAACCAATTGTCGGATGTAATGCGCTAAAAAGTCTTGTTCTAATTTTTGCGCTATTAAAAAATTTTCCTTTGATTATAAAGTTTTTTTTTCGATGAAAAAAAATGCGTCAAAATGCCAAAAAGTAGAGAAAAACAATTTTTTGAGATAAAAATTGCACCTGTCAATTGCCGCCGTTTGATATTAAAATGTTTTACTATCTAAGAAATTAGCGCCTTTACACCGCGCAATTTTATTGGGATTTTTTAACTAGCATAAACTTTTTAAAATTTAGTGCCAAATGGCCACTTATCGAGTGAACAGCCGAGTGTTAAAAATTTCATCGTTAGTTAAGAAATGATAATTCGCACGACCAACCATTAGTTGACATACGGATATTTAATATTATTTAATATATTACCCAAAACATTTAATTATGTTGATTCTGCCTGATTTTTTACGGAGAGTTCAAAACCACTAATAAAAAATTTTGGACTTGATTTGCGGAAAAATTTTCATAATTTTCTAAAAAAGTCGACAAAAATGGACAAATAAACATATTATGTTTATTCAAACAGCAGTCCAGAAAATATGTTAGAACATGCATGAAAAAATTAAATGGCTATGTTTTAGCTTTTATTCATAGATTCAAAAAAACGATTAGAAAAAATTCTGGACAAAAATGCGGAAAATTTTCTATGCTTTGTTTTTTTTTGAAAATTTTTACGATTTTCAAAAAAATAAAGTTCGGACTTCAAATCTTCCCCTTAAAATAGGCTTAAAATTATTTTATAGTACAGGGTGTAAGGTTTTTCCCTTCTTTTTTCCAAACTGGTTAACACTTGATTTCCGCGTTTTGATTGGTTGAATCTGAGAAAACTCTTCTGACAACCAAATCAAAAACGGCGGAAATCAAGTGTAAAACCATTGGAAAAAAGAAGTAAAAACCTTACACCCTGTTAGACTATATTTAGTAGTATGCCACATTTATTCTGTGTCAGCTAAAACGATTAATAAGCAGAAAAAAAGGTAAACCAACTAATAATTTCGGTAAGTCAAAATGACTCCAGTCTGGCGAGTCGATGCCACCCCCTTAAGTCTTCAAAAAAATCCGATCTGCTATTTTTGAATAAAAAAAGCACTTGCCCAAAAATCACCATAGTTTTGCGATGAAAAATGTATGTTATTCATTTAGTAGCGTTTGTAAGTTGCCGGCCCGACTCTTAAAGGCGCCAACTCTTCAATACAAGAATGAACGGCTCGAATTTCCGTATGTGTCAGTGGATCCAATGAAAACTTTATCACTCAAAAGATGCTCAGACTTGGTTGGTTTGTTATTTTCATTCTGGTCCGATGTGGTCAAATAAGATCACGGAGGAATAACTCATTTTACAGAAAAGTCTCTGTAGAAAAGCTGCAAGGAACGTTACAAAAATATGAGGCTGATCATTTTTGCCACTTTTAGCCAAATGTTATATAATTCGGCCTTTGAAAAACGACTCATCCAATGCTATGAACTCAAACGAGCACAAAATTTAAAGAAAAAATAAATTGAAAAAAATAGTCGAATCCGGCCATTTGTTATTTATTATTGTTTATTTCCAATTTTTTTAACAAAAAACTTAATAATAAAAATATTTCAGTAATCTCAGAAAAAAACAAAAAAGAATTTTCTATTCTGCTCAATTTAATTTTATTATCATAGATATTGTGCCTCATTTGAGCTATCAAAAAACTTAAATCGGAAAAAGTGCCAAAAACGACCAGAGGGCCCCCGTTATTATCGATATATAATAAAAATTATATGACTCATAAAATTAATAGCATGGGAAATACGCTTTTTTTCAAACTCTTTTTCGATTAAAAATTTGGTCTCAAAAAAAGCTCAAGTCAAACAATTGAGAGCTGGTCGCCAATTTTTATTTTACGACGTTTTTTGGGACTAGAAGACTGTGAAATGTTTATATTTCCGTATAAGATCTTCAAAACGGTTTTTGCATTCAAACTGCGAAACTTAAAAAGTTGAATCTTAATTTTTCTAAAATGTTCGAGATTTTCAAAAAGAGCAAAAAAAAAAATATTTTGGCCTAAGCTTTTTCAGTCGCAATGCAAAAAAATGTTTTGTGATTCTTATACTGTTTATCTGTGGTGGCATCAAATCTTTGTGTTCTAAAAGACCTAAGTGGAATACCTCTAATTTGAATTTTGTAAAAATATTATTTACTAACCTTTGAAAATCCTATGACAGGTTTATCGGAATCGAAATTAACCAAGGAACACGATTAGGAGTACTGAAAATTCTCAGTTTCGACATTTTTTCGAATCGAAATCGACCGGTGACGCCCTATTATCGGACAGTTTTTTTCTCGGATAGCAATTTCACAAGCGACGGAACAAAATCCTCATAATCACGCAGGGCTCAAAAATCCGAAAGAATCAGCAGCGCATTGGCATTCTTTCTTGCCTTTAAAACCGATCTATAGGCATTTGAATCAAAAAAAAAAAATCTGACGACGGAAACCCCCTTAGAAATCAGAGATGATTGGTCAACTATAAGCCTCATATTCTGGTGAACCCAACAAGAATATTACTGTCAGTTCTTGTCCTAATTTTTGTGTAACCAAATTTTTCGACATTAACGACCACTTAAAAAAAAATTTAGCGACTGCAAACCCCTTAAAACTGCCATTTAGGGCAGCATACTACCTTGATTAAGCTTATGAAACAAGTCTTTCCCCTGAGATATGTCTATAGCAGCGCGCTGCTATCGGTTGGCCGGAGTTTATGGGCCATCGCCATTTCCGGCCTAGACCAGTTCTAGTTTCGTTTTAAAGTTTGAGTTTTCATTTTTAACAGGGTGTTGTGCGGACACGAAAAAATGCCAATTCTTCCTCCTCAGTCTCTATTGCTTGCCACCCTTAGACCTAGTTCAGCAAAAGCCATATTAAAACTTAAAATCAACCAGTAGTTATTTCAAGTTTTTCAACTTTATTACAAACCTACTCCGTCGGCCACGGAAAATTTTTTGGGGAATGTTTCGTTTTGTTTTTTTTCCCGTTTTCCCAAAAAGGGCCCAAAAAGGTTTTGGGGGGGGACGCCCCCCAAAAGGAAAGATCGAAAGAACAAAATATTGACGAATATTTCCACATATATTCATTAACAATGGAAAAGTTGATTTTGTTTTGGCTGTCATGGAACGAAAAGTTCCCAATTTATACTCGGACCATTAAACGCATTCTCTGAGAGAAAATTTGAGTTTCTGACGCAATGTGTCACCATTGAAATCAGTCCAAAACGGCAAATATTCAATTATTGGAATGATTTTTGATGAAAATTAATGCCAAACTCGGAGGAGTTAGCTGTAAGTAGACTGGGAATTTACTCCCAGAAAATAGGAAAGTTTATTACATTTCGAAATTTTGAATTTTTAATAATTGACTATAATAATGTACTGTCGTCTTGTATATAACGACAAGACGTTGCAATTTTAAATGATGCGGTTAAAATAGGCCAAAACGTCCAATTGTTCGAAGAACTATTTTATATTCAAATACCATAATAAAATGTAAAATAAACTTATAAAAAAATTGAACCAGATGACGTTTTACTACGAAACACCTATACAAAAAATCACCCTTTTATCGAAGACGAAAGTACCCAAACAGACTTTTGTGAACTTTTCCTTAGTTTAAAACAATTTAAGAAAAAAAATACACAAAGTTTTCGAATTTTTAGAACAAATACATAACTGACTCAAATTTTAAAATGTGAAAAACCCGGTAGTGCGGTTTAAAAGCGGTTTAAAATTTGTCCTTTCAAAATAATAAACGTTTCGTGAAAGTTCAAAATTTATGCAACCAGACTCAGTGATGATTTGGGATTGGAAATTAATGCAACAATGACAACGATGAACATGCAATCATAATACCACCTGTTGCTGCAATTAGCTTTCTTCTTCTTGATAAAATGGCAGCTTGCTACAATTATGACAGCTAAGTTATCTGAGATGCTACATTACGCTAGGTAAAAAATATACTAATGATGGTGCGTCTTTTTTTAAGAAATTTCGGAGGGAAAAATATGGCCAAAACCTACGCTTTTTTATTTTGTCCTTCCCTCTGTAAGGACAATTAGGGAAAAAATATCACATAGGTATTTTTTCAAAAATTTCTATAAAACCACCTCTCTCGTAAATTTTTTGGTTGAAAAAAAGGTCTTCAAATTTTTTCATCAAAAAATCGTTTATAATCAAAAAAAAATCGGAGCCATAGTTTGGAAACTGTTTACCATTAACCTATTCTAATTTGGAGCCGTGAAACAGCTTTCCCAAACTTCATACCGCCGTTTTTAATTTCCTATTTTATACGGATAATTTTCTTCCAGAAATTTTATCGATTTTCAAAAAAAAAACATCAAAAATTTACCGGTTAAAAACGGGAAATCCAAACAATAGTTATTTGAAGATGGCCACATTAGCTTTAAAAATTATATTGATGCCCGAAATTTAAAACATTCCTATGTACTTAGTTCCAAAACTTTCTTCGCCGGTTATTGGTTCTTGGAAAAACAGACCTTATAGTTGTAGGCACCACTTTTTTTAATTTTGTTTGTTCCCCGATCAAAATTTTAGGCATTAGTTCACTTTCAAAAACCTATAGTGAAACATAAGTGACATTGTGTTTTAAAATCACCGTACGGCGGCCCCTGCAGGGATTTTACAGTGATCTTATTGTATGGGCTGAGCCATTGGATATAAAAACTTAAGGGGGACTACAAAATGATTTCAAAAAAATTATTTTAAATATTTTAGTTCCAAATTGAAAAGAAAAATGGTCCCAAAAGTTGGGACTTAAAGAAATTTTTTACAAAGTGACGTCGCACAAAAACCGGCAGCGTTTATTTCTTCCGGACCTGGAACAAAAAACGAAAAAACGGAAATTCCAACGAATAACTAAGAGTGAAATGAAAAAATGATTGTACGATGGCATTTTGCCGAGAAATAGAAGATTACTTATCGTAAGCTTTTTAATTATAATATAATTTTAAAATTATATAAACTTTCAAAAATTTTACGCTTAAATTGTTTTTCATTTTGAATTTTTTTAAAAAACGGTGGGAATTTAATCCCGCAAAACATTTAAAAGGGGTTTTTTGAAAGACCACATCAAAAAAAATATATTTGCGCACAAAATAATGCCCGATTCTTTACCGTTGCCCAAAAAACTGAAAAATTTTCGCTTAAATAAGTTTACAAAATTCTGCTTCTCCCAAACAAAAAAGTTTTCCGGCATATTTTTTAAAACTTCATTTATTTTTCTTTCCAACTTTTATAATTATTGAAAAAACGTTTTCCCCAAAAAAAAACTACATTTTTTTTAATTTTGAAAAAGGGACTTTATATTATTTAATATATCCCACCCCCAAAAAAAAAACCCCAAACCTTTTTACCAAAAAAAAAAACTTAAAAAAAGATTTTTCAAATTTGGGGAAATTAATCGTTTTTAATTTAATTTTGTCTGCCTTTAAAGGGACGCCTTTTAAACCGGCAAGATAGTCGAACTGAGTGATTATTTANAAACTGGTCCAGAATATTATCCGCTTGAATTTTGCAATATTGTTGCCCGTCAACCTGTTCGAGGTAAATTGAGCGACCGTGAAGTAGCCGCTATGATCAGAACGGCTTCGCAACCAGCAGACGAAACGTTCAAAAAAATCAGAGACACAATGAAAGATGTGAGAGAATGCTTTGACTCCGATTTAGCATCAATTGGTCTACAAGTTCATGATAAAATGACTGAAGGAATCGCTACTAAAATTAATTATTTTTGTTTTGTGTCATAACTTATATTATGACTAGGGGCCGGACCGGGAGAACCATGGGCCAAACTAAGATTTGTAGGAGAGCGATTTGGATGTCTAAATATTTCTAGCCGTCAAATAAACCGTCGATTTTCACGATTTTAAGCTTAAAAAGCTATCTCCTCCGAGGTTTAATTTCAAAATAAAGACAAAATTTTATAAAGAACACCTTGTTACATGCCCAAGATTCGTAGAAAACTTATTTTTTAAATTTCTATTCATACTTCAAAATATGATTTTTCAAAAAAAATGTGCTTCGATTATTTCGAAAGTAGGCTCAAACAAAACCATGGAAAACACTGAATATAAAGTTTGATTACATGTACTTCAAGCCGATATTTTGAAGTTTTAGTGGTCAAATTTAAACAAACATTATTTTTTGACTTAATTCTGACAAAAAAACGCGAAAATTTGGAAATTTGTTTTTGAAATGATCGAAAAAACATTTTTTAGATATCCCGGAGAAATTTGGTGCAGTCTTATTGTCTTTAAGGGGGTAGCAGCGATGTGGCAGACTGGCGTCAATTTAACTTACGAAAATAATTAGTTGGTTTATTTTTTTGTGCTTATTATCGTTAGCTGAACCACAATAAATGTGTATCAGCTCATTAAAATCATTTTTTATCTATTTAAGGAACGATTTGAGTTCAAACTTTTATTTTATAATTCGTAAAATTTTCGAAAAAATTCAAAGCATTATGAAAATTTTAAGCATTTTTCGGCCAAAATTTTTTCTGATTAATTTTATGAAATTTGTGAATAAAAACGAAAAAAATAGCCACTTTAACTTTTTTCATGCATGTCTACATATTTTCTGACTGCTGTTTGAAAAATCATGAAATGTTTTTTTGTCATTTTGTTGTCGACTCTTTAGAAATATTATGAAAATTTTCCGCAAATCAAGTCCAAAAATTTTAATTAGTAGTTTTTTGAAATCTCTGTAAAAAATCAGGCCGAATCACTTGTGAAATTTTCTGGTATCTATTTGGTTTCCGTATTTCAACCGATGCAAGGGTCAAGTGAATATCGTTTCTGAACTTCTGATGAAATTTACAACACTTNGCTGCAAGGAAACGTTACAAATATGAGGCTGATCATTTTTTGCCGCTTTTCAGCCAAAATTGTTATATAATTCGGCCTTTGAAAACGACTCATCCGATTGAGTTCTTAGATATCTCAAACTGAGCACAAATATTTAAAGAAAAATAAATTGAAAAAAATAGTCCGAATCCGGCCATTGTTATTATTATTGTTTATTTCATTCCAATTTTTTTAACAAAAACTAATAATAAAATAATTTCAGTAATCTCAGAAAAAAAACAAAAAAGAATTTTCTATTCTGTTCAATTAATTTTATTATTCACTAGATATTTGTGCTCAGTTTGAGCTATCAAAAAACTTAATCGGAAAAAGTGCCAAAAAACGACCAGAGGGCCTCGTTATCGATATATAATAATAATTATATGACTCATTAAAATTTATAGCATGGAAATACGCTTTTTTCAAACTCTTTTCGATAAAATTTGTCTCAAAAAAGCGTCAAGTCAAAAAAATTTGAGAGCTGGTCGCAATTTTTATTTTACGACGATTTTGACTAGGAGACTGTGAAATGTTATATTTCCGGCCCTAGACCAGTTCTAGTTTCGTTTTAAAGGTTGAGTTTTCATTTTTACAGGGTGTTGTGCGGACACGGAAAAATGCCAATTCTTCCTCCTTCAGTCTCTTTGCTTGCACCCTAGACCTAGTCCAGCAAAAGCCATATAAAACTTAAAAATCAACCAGTAGTTATTTTCAAGTTTTTAAACTTTATTTTTAACCTTAACTCCGTCACGGAATGAATGTTGCTCCTCCAAAGCAAGTTGACGCCAAAGAATC
>SCLH01000542.1:240540-257952 GCA_004367855.1 Oikopleura vanhoeffeni | reverse complement strand
GACTGGAATTTACTCCCAGAAAATAGGAAAGTTTATTACATTTTTCGAAATTTTGAATTTTTTAGATAATTGACTATAATAATGTACTGTCGTCTTTGTATATAACGACAAGACGTTGCCAATTTTAAATGAATGCGTTAAATAGGCCAAAACGTCCAATTGTTCGAAGACTATTTTTATATTCAAATACCATAATAAAATGAAAATAAACTTATAAAAAAATGAACCAGATGACGTTTTACTACGAAACACCTATACAAAAAATCACCCTTTTATCGAAGACGAAAGTACCAAAACAGACATTTTGTGAACTTTTCCTTAGTTTAAAACAATTAAGAAAAAAATACACAAAGTTTTCGAATTTTTAGAACAAATACATAACTGACTCAAATTTTAAATTGAAAAACCGGTAGTTTTCGGTTTAAAGCGGTTTAAAATTTGTCTTTCAAAATAATAAACGTTTCGTGAAAGTTCAAATTTATTCAACCAGACTCCAGTGATGATTTGTGGATTGGAAATTAATGCACCAATGACAACGATGAACATGCAATCTACAAAACCATCTGTTGCTGCATTAGCTTCTTCTTCTGATAAAAATGGAGCTTGCTACAACATGACAGCTACAGTATCTGGAGATGCTACATACGCTAGGTAAAAAATATACTATGATGTGCGTCTTTAAAGACAATTCGGAGGGAAAATATGGCCAAAACCTACGCTTTTTTATTTTTGTCCGTCCCTCTGTAAGAACAATTTGGAAAAAATAATCAAAAGGGTATATTGTCAAAAATTTCTATAAAACACCTCTCTCGTAAAATTTTTGGGTGAAAAAAAGGTCTTCAATTTTTTCATCAAAATCGTTTATAATCAAGAAAAAATCGAGCCATAGTTTGAAACTGGTTACCAGAACCTATTCTATTTTTGAGCCATAAAATACCCTTCTAAACTTCATACCGCCGTTTTTTAATTTCCTATTTTATACCGGATAATTTTTTTTCCAGAAATTATCGGATTGTTCAAAAAAAACATCAAAAATTACCGGTAAAAACGGAAATCCAACAATAGTTATGAAGTTGCACATAGCTTAAAAAATTAAATTGAGGTCCGAAATTTTAAAAACATCCTTGTACTACTAGTAGTTCCAAACTTTCTCGCCGGTTATTGGTTCTTGAAAACAGGCCTTATAGTTGTAGCACACTTTTTCAATCTTGTTTGTTTCCCGATCAAATTTCAGGATTAGGTTACTTTTAAAACTATAGTGAAATCGGTGTTTAAAATCACCGTATGGCGGCTCCTGCAGGGAATGTACAGTGATCGTATGTATGGGCTGAGCCATTGGGCTCATACTTACTTAAGGGGGTACTGGTCGCTGGTTATATGAGGCATTTGGGGCTTTGCGCTGTTAATAGGCATGGGCTTGAAGCAGGGTCTCAAATTGTTGGGATGATAACTTACGTGTCTACGACCAAATATCAAAGACAGATAATTGCGTTCGGTTTCGAGTTTTTCAAATAATAGTTTGCAAAATAACATTTCTTAATAACCGACTAAAGACTATAAAATTTACCATGGCCTGTAAGCCAACTTCTGATCATTATTTCGTGCGTATCTTTGATAATACTGTTCGAACAAACGAAGCGACAGTTTTTATCGAAAAGTTGCACTTGACCTCAAAATATATTTGAGTTTGGGGTCGATTTGAAGAAACGCCCAGCGGGTTCATTTGTTCTGCGCAGCTGTTTGCCGAATCGATGGACCAAAATTGAACCTAGAAAGATCAGATGTTTGGTGAAAAAAACAGTGCGAAAAATGTAGTGTGTCTGGCGATTTCTAGGAAAAACGAAAGTGATTGGAGAAAAAAACGCAATTCTAGAGGACCTAACGATATCAGTCATACGGATGATGTTAAATCTTAGTTGCTTTCGAAAATAAACCTGGAGGAGATAGATTTGGAAATTTGTCGAGGGGTCACTTGGTTATGGTAACGTATCATAAGAGTTGTCGGACCCAAAAGTCATGACGCAATGGTTTTGCACAAAATTAAGGGTAGATCTTAGCAAACCTATGCTGAAATCTTAATTGTCCCATTAGTTCTCTGTAGGCTGATTTTCTCAACTCGGACAAATCAATCCCGCGACATGAGTCCTCCAATACTAACAAAAATTGAAAAAATTAAACATGATTTTAGTCAATTGAAGGGTAAATGTGTGAAAGTGGGAGCTTAAAGAGATGGTTTTACAAAGTGACGTCGACACAAAACACGGCAGCGTTATTTCTTCCGACCATGGAAACAAACGAAAACGAAAATCCAAGAAATAACGAGTCGAAAAGAAAAATGAGATTACGATTGCCATATCCGAGAACAGAAGATACTTACGTAAGCTTTTAATATAATTAAAAGAATAATTTAAGTATAATAAAATAATTTATATAATTAAAATTAAATAAAATAAATTAATAGTGTTTGTATTTTTACGTTGCGAAATTGAGAAATTGTCATTTCGTATAACGAACAATCGAAAAACGGGAACTGAGGGTGGGATTGATATTTCGAACCTTTGAGATCCGCTATAGCTTGGTTTGGGAAATAAAAGCCCCCACTAGTTTCAATTTTATTGGCGGATATACTAAATGAAATTTCTTCATCGCAAGGGAAAAAAAACATCATACGTTAACGTTATCTAAAATTACGCTAATGTTACATTCTTGAATTTTTAAAAACGTGAAAATAATCGCAACATTTAAAAGGGCTCCCGAAACGACACCCTCACAAAAAAATTATTTCGCAAAATTAATGCCCGAATCTTGACTCTTGCCTAGAAATTGAAAAATTTCGCTAATAGTACAACTGCTCACAAAACAAAAAGTTTCCGCAATGTTAAACACTCGATTTATTCTCACTAATCAAAACAAAAAAATACAAGTTTTAAATTGAAGCTTTATTATAATATCAACAAAAACAAAAAATCTTAAGGATTGAATGAATAATCGTTTAATTAAATGTCTACTTAGGACCTTAACGGCAAGATAGTTCGGAACTGGTGAATATTTCGAAATTTAGCACAATATAATTTGATGTTAATTGTTCGTATTTGAATGTGTCAACAGCTAATGACCTCGTTTTTTGTAGCATAATTGTGGCTGGAATAGATGGAAGAAACAAGGACATATGAGAAGTGTACCATTAACGCGGTCACCGGAATATAAACCGATTATTTTTTGTAGGGTTCAAAACTCAATTGGAGCCTTCAAAAAAATTTTGATCTGGATAGTTATGCCGTAATAGGTGTATTTTTATGTTGTTTCATTCTTTATCAATGATGTCTACACATTACTGTCTACAATATATTTGTCTGAGAACGGGCAGAACAAAAGCACAGTTCTATTTTCTCAAATTTATCACTGAAAATGCCCTAAATATAGAATAGTCTACCATTACCGGTGAACCGAGTTAATGGTAATCATCAGACTTAGGGCATCAGTTAACTGAAACACTAGCATCTGTCGAATGAGCATCATACAGTTATCCTAGTTCTAGTTTCTCACATTATTCCAATGCAACAATTATGCATTACTAAAAATAAGGCGTCACTGCAGTTGCTACATTTTATTGACGGTCTATTTTAAAATTTAAGTTATATTATGGCCTAAATTCCATAATACTTATCTCTGTACCAGTCCGCGAAGCTATCTCAGTCGTCATGTGAGAGTTCTAAGATATGATTTTCGCGATTTTCAAAAGGTTCAAGAGGTTTTTTTGACACAAGATTAACAACACTTCCCAAAATTAAATGTTGTTAATTTAGCAAAAATCACATATACATGGCGTCAAACACCAAAATACCGATTTCGTGCATAAGAAAGAATCTCGCTTTTGCAAATCGGGAAAGTCAAAATTGTGCAGCGTGATCGATTATCGACCAAAGGTCGTGACTCTTCCGATATGTTCGCGATTTCTTCTTGGGCTCAAGTCAGGGAATCAAGGGAACATCAATATCCGACCATTATTAGATTCACATGAGGATAATTGAAACCACCGTGATTTCCGACAGGTAATACACACAAAAGAAATATAAATGCAGGAGGGAAATGTCATATTATACAAATGCGATATGATTACGGGGCTCTGCGGTCACTTTTTCAGCTCAAAATTATATATGCAGCGCTTTTAAAAACACTCATCCGACAAGTTTTCCAATAAGCTTCACTGAGCACAAATATCGTAGTGAAATAGATACATATGAAAGTAAATGGTCAGAATAGGACCAGTTTGATTTTTCCGAATTGACTCTGAATGTTTTTAATTTAAGTTTTATTCAAAAAAGGAAAAATGCCTGAGGACTATTAGTTTCAATTTATTTTCTCATAAATTTTTGCTCAGTTTGACTGATCCAAAACTCAATTGGTTGAGTCTTTTAAACGCCGAATTAAATTAAAAAATGGCTGAAAAGTACCGAAGGCCCCGTAATTGAATGCAAACAACGCCATAAAATTAATCTACGAAAACCAAGATTAGTATGCTCTTTGAAAAATTCTGAAATATTGAATTTGGTTCAAACACATGTATCAAGTAAGGTCAAATTGAGTAAAATATATTTTGAGAAAATCCAAAATATGTAACCAGATAATCTACAAAGACTGTTCATGGAATTAATTTACATTTTAAAGACTGTCAAAAAGATACTCAAAAATTGGCAATTATAAGCACCGGCCTAAATAAGAGTAAAAATTTATAGAAAGAAAGAAGGAAAACGATTTGTCAAATCGGTGATTCGTCGTACGATTTGTGTTAAAATGATGATTAAGACCTTTGCTGGTATTTGGTGTCATGGTTTTGCACGATGTTACTCGTTCAATTTTCTCTTCCTAACTGCATGAAATATGCAAAACTGGCTGCTGACGAGCTCGCAATGGCTCCGATCCATCGAATTTCCGATTCTGGCATCAGAAATATCTTCTTGAATCCAGATGAGGGAGCTAAAGATGATTATCGAGCGCTACAACAAGATTCTCGACTGTTAAATACGAAAACTTTAATTTTGATACTAAAAAAAAAATGAATTGTCGAAATCCTTAAAACGCCAATTTCTTTTTGCTAATTTGCCCGAAACTCCCAGTGAAAAGTCACTAGGCCAAATATTTCGTAGGTTATTTTCTGCCCATTTTTCTACGCCTTTTGCCCTGTTTTTTTAGTTCAATTTACGCGCCTTTTAAGTTAGATACTTCTATTATTCCTGTTCTGAAAAAATACAATTTTTTCGGACACCAACACTTGTTATAGATACGCATCATCAGAAATATTAAACAGTATCCTTTTCCCAACGCAAACTTAATCTCAAAAATAGAACTATCTCTATACGAGTGTTCGAATCCCACTATATTGTCTAGTTAAGAATAGTGAGTGCTTAAAGTGATTACACACCGATCAAGCTTTGGCGATCCCAATATCAACGACCCTTGCGTTATAATCAGTACCAAGACAATCATGTCAGACAGACATTAGTGGATTCCGAAATGCGCATAGAATAGTAAACGTTTATGAATGGATTTTTGGAAAAGTGTATCATGGAAAAACATTCAAATTATTAGACTACTCTATAAAAGACAATTCTCAGGAAAAACAAGTTAAAATCAGAGAAGTTGTAAAAATCCTCGCAACGTCTATGAAATTTCAATAATTAATTCGACTGGTTAAGTTCCGTCACCTAATAGCTTTGCGAATACGTAATACAAAGATGGATATAATGTTTTTTTTTCATCTGTTAATTTTGAACTACCGCCCTTTCGAAAAACCATTTGCAATAACAGTTTATGATAATAGTCGTTTAGTTCCACTTTTGGGTCAATCACAACCGTAGCTCGGAAGTTTCATGTATCGTGCTGAAAATATTTTAAATATTTTATTTATGATGTGGTAGATCGATCAAAAACGATCGGATCCGGACAAACTGCCAAAAAAAATTGGAATCAGATGGTTTTTCCGAAAAGTCGAATCGGATCAGATCCTATTTTCGTCCCTGCCAGAAATCCTATTACATCATACCAACATTTAAATAGCGTAAAGCAGCCAAGAGCAAGTATTCTCTCTAAAATAGCTCTGTTCCTACCTTAAGTGATCTCTGGTGATATAGGTCGTCCGAAACCGTTTAACATGGCTTTGAAAGACCAGACTTGAGTTACAGGACACTTAAGTAAATTGTAATTCTATTTAAAGTTATTTTGTAATCAAATAACCAGTTTGTACAAAATAAAAAAAAATAATCAAAACTAACCTCACAAAGTTTGTTAAAGAAAAATTGTATCTATGTCAGACATTTTCAAATTATTTTGTTGCTCGAAATAACTGTTTTGGTTTATGAGCTATCAAATGCTAAACCACAAAATGGAAGTTTGTTCCACAAGCGAAAAAGTAAATACTTTGAAAATTCGGGTGCAATCACGCCTATGCACTAATGGTTAGCTCCTCTACACTTGTGATAATTTATTGATAAATTCAATGGGGCATTTTGGTTTAGTGATAGTTTAGCCTTGACCAGATTTTTGTATTATACAATAAAAGTTGTAAGTCCATAATATAGCGCTTTACTTGTGCACTGTCTCAATCCTAATAAATCTTAAAATTCTAATTCTGATCAAAATTATGGTCCGGATGAATCTAGAAATATACTATTGGTGTTACTTGTATACACTTTGCAATTGACATTTTTGCAAAAAACTCTAACCGGGCTAGTGGTCATTGTTTTTGAAAACTTTTAACGGTTACTTTGTTAAGATTGGGGATTTTCTTGGAGAAAGAGAATAAGAAGTTTTGCTAAGTATGATGTTACCTTTCGTGATGAATAACTGTTAAAGGTAGCATTTTGTCATTGGGAATAATTGAACAAATTCGGGTGAAGCATGTGTGTCAGTGGAGTTTGAAGGAAACCAGTTTTATTAATTCCTTGAAAATTTGTTCAGGCCGTTTGTTCTAGTAATTCCGGTTGTGAATTTTCGGTAAATCCATCTATACTTTGATTGTATACAATCGGCGTTGATAGGAAACATCTGGTAGTGAATGCAACGACGTCCCAGGGCCTTGGAGATAAGCTGCCGTCTTTTTCTGACTTTTGGATTTTCCATTTCCCAGCTAAGTGGTAAAGTAGCAACGTCGGAATCCCGCAAATCGACTCGTAACAGGAAACAATTTATTATTCATAGTGCTAAAAAATGCTGAATTGATCATAATTTGGTTTAACATATTTATACTATCTAACGTTCGGTCTCTATACATTAAAGGGTTGTAGATGGTGATTTTGGGATTTCAGGAGCTTCGGCCGGTTAGATAAACAGACGCATTTTTGAACCAAACATTAGTGAATGCATCTATTTGATCTCGCGTATTACATAGACGAGTAAGTACCATCCACCAACCATCTGGTAACCGCTGGTTAACAGAGTCCCCGACTTTTCAAAGAAACAAGGACCAGATAATATGGAAAGTTGGAGATTGGTGAGAATTTTCGAAATTGTGCTGAGTTTTAAGTGAACATCTTCTGTTTTCCATTGTTGCCATCCAGGGGTCTACAATCTGGTTGATGTGCGAAAAGGGTGTTTTCGAGCTGAATAAAGGATGTTTGTAGGAAATGCAAAACGTATCATTTTTCGGAATGACACAAGCCAAAGGGGTGCTTGAAATTGGACGTAACAGTAAACGTGCCTCTATAAGGAGACGATCCGATTGCTCGTCCGTCCTTTGAAAAAAACTTTTTGCAAACTTTTGGAACAGAAATGGTTCTCCTTCTGTACGGCAACCTGCGCCAAACTTGTCGACAAAGGCAAGTCTGTCCAGTATTAGAGGGCCTACTTTACTGTAACTTATTTTTGAATTCCGCCTGATTGGCTTGTAAACCGACAAGGAAAGGGCGGCGAAAATCCGACAATAGTTATAACGAAATGCAGACATCAGAAAATTTATAACTGCCACCAAAAATCTGGTACGGTTCTGGAAACGAATTAGCACTAGTCTATTTCTGAACAGAACGGTAGCTAGAGATAAAAAAATAATTTGATGAATCAAAAAGTACCGATCGAATGTCACCATTAGGGCTGTTACATTCGAAATATGAACGTTTTCTGCATTCCCACAGAAAAGCTCTTTATCAAAACGTCGAAAAAATCAACTTTCGGACATTCAATCAAGGCTGACTCCCTGAGGTCACAAACGAAAAAACAGAACGAAGTCACTAAAATCAGACAGTTCCGGCTTCTCACAAATTTCAAGAAACTCTTCCATAAGCTCTTAGGACCTTGTTTTTTGAAAAAAGAGGAGGACCGTGTTTTACCGCGGTTAAACCAGATGGTGTGGCACGTGGTAAACAGAAAGTCCTATGAACGCGAAGACAAAAAGATAGACTCTTCCTAATGGTTTATGATTCAAAAATGTGCCATCTGGCAAGTTTCAATCCGACGAAGCCCTGACAATCCCAAAAATCATATCACCACACCATTAACAAAGATGCGACTTTCTGTACCAATTAATCCAAATGTATGATATCGAGTATTTGATGTTGAACATTCGAAGACAGTCGAAAAGTTAATTGTTCAGCATGATAGAATACTACGGGGGCTCCTGGTCATGTTTACTAATTTTTAGCCAAAAATTGATTAATTAGCTCTTGGCAAACACTCATCTGATGAATTCTTAAGATAGCAGTTAAAACACCGAAATCATTGATAAATAAGATTTAAAAAGTCTGAATCCGACGCATATGTCACAATTTTTTTAAAGAAAAACCAGTAAGTTAACAATTTTGTAATCTCAAAAAAAAGATAAAATAAATTGGTTGCCGGGAATGTTATTTTTTCACATAGATATCTTGTCAGGTATGAGCTCAGAAGTGTATTCGGGATGAGTTTGTTTTTAAAAAACCGGAGATAAATTATAAAATTGCTATAAGCTTAAAATAACTACAAGACCGCGTAATGACTATATTTCGATTTAATGTCATTCAACGAGATGTCCCAAGAAAAAATTAAATATGTTTGATTAGGATCAAAGCGTATTAATCCTGATATCTCAAAGAATTTGAAAGGTACAAAACAAGCTTTACTTTTCATGCATGAAGTAAATTAAGATCAGACTCTCAGTTCGCAATCAAAAGCCTCAAGAAAATAAAGTGCGGACAATATTTTCGGTTCTTTTTCGTCAAAATTCAAATTCCAAAAGACAACACAATGTTATATACGTAGAAAGCCGAATGGAAAAAACGTCCAATGTACATTTTCCGATTTATTTCTTTAAAACTTAAATAATCATTTCGAATGTTTTGTTGGAAAAAATAGTTCCATCGACATTTTGTACAATTTTTGAATTAATTTTTTCTGGTAAACAGTGGACATTGAGCTTGTAAGAACTCAATGAATAAATTGTTTCCAGAAACCACAAAAATTATTCCGGCACATCCTATTTCTTCTGAGAGGCAGTAATTTGGTAGATATAGGAATAGNGTTAACGGTTTATAATTAATAAAAATAAAAAAATGTATTTTTCCTTAATTTAGACACCTTAAATAGCAAACGCGCGTTTTTAGAGTGTTTTTTTAAAGACGATTATAAAGTAAAATAATCGATCTGAAAAAACAGATTATACGAATTAAGCTCAAAAGTGAAAACTTTCGTTAGAAAAAGTTTTAATCCGAAAATTTCAATGTAGCAAAAGTTACCATCAAGAGAAAAAAAATGAAAAAGTAAAAATTTGTCAAAATGCACCGACCCTCAGGCTAGGAAAAGGGAAGGAAATTGACAGGCTGGGATGAAGGGGAAGGAGTTTTTTGAATAGGCTTCGAATATTTTAAAAATAATTTTTTAGATATGTTACTCACTTAAATAGCACGTGGTATATTTATTTGAAGGCAAAAGCTTTTTGTACTCATTTGTGAACAAAAAATGTAAGCTAAGGCGAAGAATTTTTATCTTGGATCCTGTAATGAAGGAATATAATACTGTCCGAAGTTGTGTACTATCATAAAAACCAGGCTTCTCTCGTTAATTAACAGCATTAAATTTCAATTAACTCCAACACTACAGTTTGGTTTCGATTTAAAATATAGCTTATTCGGCTTCAAAAGTGCTTGTTTGTAATTTCATTGGAAATTCTTTTCCAAAACACTAATAATGCTGAGATATATTTTTGATATTCTTGAGCATCGTCACAGAGCTTATTTCTACGACCTTTGAAGATTCATAGAGAATATGAAATTCATAATAAAGTTGTTTTGTGAGGATTTTCACCTTCGAACAAATGTGTGTACTTTTGATGAGTTTGAAACTCAATTTCGATCAAACAAATATCAATTTACCCTTAAAAGATCAGGTTTTATATTGTCCTCATTTTGCTCTCTAGCGGCTCATGTGGTCACTTTGGAACATTTTAAGTGTTATTTTCGACTTCCCTGAAATCAATTTACTGAATAAGCCAACGAAAAATAGTCCAGCAAATGCTACACATTTGCTCTCTAGCGGCTCTTGTGGCCAATTTGAGACATTTTGATTGTCATTTTTGGCATCCCTTATAAAAATTAACCATTAAATTTGGTGCAGCATATGCTTTGAATTTGGCCTGCGTTTTGTACCCTTGCCTTCATGAGGTCAAAATTGCTTCGTCAAAATTTTGGTTTGCAAGGTTAAATAGTTCTTAAAAATTCAAGAAAACGTAAGTCTTTCCCTTTTTCGGTCCATCCCCGGGAAGGGAAGGGAAGAGGGGATGGACAGCTAGGGAGGGAAGGGAAGAGGGATGGAAAAAGTCTTGGGATCGTTCCCTTTTCCTAGCCTGGACCCCCTTAGAAGCAGTAAGAAGCAGTAAAATTCTATTTCACTTAAATTTGTCAAATTGTTAAGCCGCCGTAAGTTACGGCCCGTAACCACGAATTTGGTTATATCATTGTTCCATGAAATTGTTTTTCGTTATGCTGAAATTTAATTTTTTATTTTAGAAAATTTTTTATATTTCGATTTTGGTGTATAATATACAGTATTATTAACAGTATCGATCACAGTATCAATCGTATAGAGATAAATTAAATAAATTGAATTCGGTGATTGCATCGAACTGGCTCCAACTGAATAATAAAAATGAATATAACAATTTTTTCTCAATTCAGACACCTTCGATAGCAAACGACCCTGTTTTAGTGTTTCTTCAAAAAAAATTTATAAAGTAAAAATAAGGATCTAAAAAAATCAGATTATACGAAGGTAGCTCAAGAGATTTGGCATTTAGCACTTTATACATGACACCAACATCTAAAATATGAGTTATGTGTTAGTACTAATTGACAGATGTTGATTTGATGAAAAGTGAAATTTACACATTTTATTCAGCTTTTGTGCAATAAAATAAAGGATGTTTCACACAAAATGGTTCGAATATGCTTATCCTGGATTTTACAAATGTGATATCAATTGACTCGACTGTTATGGATGGTATTGTTCAAGGCATAAATTTTGCACAAAAAGCAAATTCAGATTTCAACTACGAACTTCGAAACTTGCAGAGTCCCACAGAGCCAATCTGTACTACGCTGGGTTGGTTACTTCAGACGATGTAAAATTGCTTCAGTAACTGTCTTATAAAAATGTCAAAAAAATATTGCTCAGCAACTAAAAAATGACATTATCAGTCACCTCTAGACGTACATGGCCTTATTAATAATGCAAAAACATCCTTATGCCGCAGATTCTCCACATAGTTCCTAGCAATAAAATTTATTGCTAAGTTTTTTTACATGTAATTTGTATTTATTTTATTGCTAGTGCCGAGTCAACACTCAGTTTCCATGGATTGTTTTGAGCAGTGTTCCGAAACGCAATGAATTTCAATCCCGAATCGGGATTCCCGATTTAGAACACTGTTTGTGAGACAAGTCTAGTTTTCAATATCTGTATTTATTTTAACGCTATTTGACATTTAACCTCAAAACTTGATATTTTGACAAAGTCTAATCTGAGATAACTAGTAGTTAATAACTATTTCTCACAACGAAAATTACAAGTTCAATTGTCTACCCAAACGATAGCTGGCAATATGTTGGCACGTGACCCGTTTTTCTGGGCTTTCAATTTAACAAAAACCGGTTATTATTAGGAAGCTATCTTTTAGGGTGCTAACAAACTTATTTTACGAATTTTTATTAGATGAGACTTTTTTCGTCGAAAAATCTTAATAACTCGACAGGTGACCGTTTTTTTGCATTTTCAGAACGTTTTGTGATTCACATTATTCATTGTCTGATCGAGAACTTATCAATTAAAAAGTGAGAACTACTGTAAGTGAATTTGTGCAGTATTCAAAAAATTTAAATTATGTACAGGGTGTAAGTATATAGTACTTTTTTTTCGTGTTTTTCTGTAAACTTAATTTTAATGACAAACAAGGAATAACTAGTCAATAACAATCAACCTTGTTTTTAAAGGGATGTTTGAATATTATAACATAAACAATTTTTATTGGAAATATTATACAATTTTATGTTAATTCTACTTCTGTAGAAATGCGCCCTTTTCAACTGTAAATTCACTAGTTTCAGAACCCTTCAGACTTTGGAGTCCAAAGTCTTTTTGTATAAATATAACTGTATTTTTCTAATATATTCTTTTCCCAACCACAATTCCATCTTAAAAATGCTTACTATCTCTATAGCGCGTGTTCGAATCCACTAATGTTGTCTAAGTGATTGTCTTGAGTATGATTATAAGCAAGGGTGCTTGATATTGGGATCGCCAAAGTTGATCGGTGTGTAATCACTTAAGCCATCACTTAAACAACATTAGTGGGATTCGAACACGCGCTATAGAGATAGTAAGCATTTTTAAGATTAACTTAGGTTGGGAAAAGGATATGAACGGCCTGAAATAACAGTTATACAGCATGACTTTATATATTCAGTTCTTACTTTTGTTAGGTGACGAGACTTAGTTGCCTAGTACACGATGAGCACTAGATACGTCATATTCAACTGATAAGAAAAAAATTAACGGACAAATAAAATAAAAAAATTAATAAATAAATAAATTTCTTATCAGTGAATATGACCGTATCTAGTGCTCATCGTGTACTAGGCATACTAAGTCTCGTCACCTAACAAAAGTAAGAACTGAATATATAAAGTCATGCTGTATTCTATTGTTATTGTTCGAAGTGACTTAAGGGGGGTTGGTGCATTTTGACAGATACGGATATGTGCTCTTGATAAAAAACTTTTCACTGGGTTTATATATTTATCTCAATATACCATCAAAGTAATGTTGATAATCCAGGTTACTTTTGTAACTACAGGATTTTGAATTATTGTTTTTTAGAAAATTTTGAGTTCGATTTAAACTTTTCGAATTCGACAAATTTTTGAAAAAGTTCAGAACATTGTAAAAAAATGCCTCATTTTTTGTTCAATTTCTATTTTCTTATTTGCTTCAAATCAACGAAAAAAGCTCTTCAAAATGGCCACTTTAACTTTTGGCTTAGGTGACCACTATTTATTATTGCTATTTAAAAAATCAACTGACATTTTTTTGGGATTTTCAGTCGAAACTATTTGGAAATATTTTGAAAATTTTCCTCTTTTCTTGTTCAAATTTTTCTGGAATCCTTAGCTAAAAATATTTGGAATGGCTACTTTCACTTTATTTAAATATGTCTTTTGTTTTGTTTCTTCGCTCTTGTTAATACTCTGAATCATACTTTTTTAAACGAAACTTCGGATCGGCAGAAATACTCCAAGGCCCTCATTATCCGGAATTAAAGAAATTTTATCACACTCAAACTTGCCGAATTGATAAGCCGACCCATCCACCGTTTTCAATTTATTTTATTTAACTCATGCAGAAAAATATTTTTTTCGATGTGGTAAAATTTCGGTTTTTCCGTCTTTTTTCACAAATTAAATTTTTGATGTTGACGTAGAAATCGTATAAATAAAATTTAATAAATCCGAGTCGGTGGTCGAAAGCGTATTTTAGGGCTTCTAAGTAACAAATAAAAATAATAAATTTTACTATTATTTAGACACCATGGAAGCAAACGCGCGTTTTTTGAGTGTTTTTTAAAAGACGATTTATAAAGTAAAAATAATCAATATGAATAAATTCAGATTATACAAAGTAAGCTGAAAAGTGGCAACTTGTGTTCGAAAATTTTTATTCGAAAATTTTGAAGAAAATGGCAAAAAGTTTCCCATCAAGACAAAAAAAACTGAAAAAGTGCAAATCTGTCAAAATGTACCGACCCCTTAATTTAATTGTACATCTTTTTATTTATTTGTGACTTCTGAAAACAACTATACCTTTTTATTATTTATTTCTGCAGCCTAATAAATATGACATATTATTAAAAATAGTCAGTTAGAATTAATAAAAACATGACAAGCAATTTTAGTTTTATTTTGAAAATTTAAGTTGATCATTTGAATTTCATATCCCCCTTTCACACTATGCGGAAGATTTGGGCCCTGTGTAGTAAACGTAGTGTGTTATCTAGTAGTAGGGCCAAAATCTCCCGCAGTGTGAAAGGGAGATATTTGCACCATTGATCCCACATTGCTAATTTTAACTTCGACCATGAACAAAGTTTCGTATGAATTCACAATAAAACATTGATTGCCATTTGAGGCGCAATTTTCACAAATAGATTGTAATTCACACATATGTTTTTTTCCGAAAAAAATTTCAATAAGAAAATTTCAATAAAAAAAAAATCAAACAAGAATTTCATTAAAATATTTCAAGAATTTTTTTTTAAAATGGACTGATTGCAACACTTTTTACCAATTTTATTTGTCTCATACACCACCTTCTCAAACGTCCTGACAACAAACGTCCTGACAACAAACGTCCTGACAGTTTCTCGAACGTCCTGACAATAATTTCAAGTTCGAAATACTCATAAAAAATTACGTTTTTTAGGAAAAATTTAAATACAGTGTAAAAAAACTATGAAAAACCGTACGGTGGAAATTCTCTCATAGTATTTAAATATCAGAAGGCTGTCACGGTGACAGTGTCACCTTCCATATCTTTAAGGATATAGATCAAATTTCACCAGAATTTCGCACAAAAATTTATCAATTTATTTTCAAAATTAAATGTTTTAATGTTGCTCAAGATTTTGTTTCTTATTTTTGCTAAAATCTTGAAGCACCATTAAAAATCACAGTTTTATTTGCTCATTTTCAAGTTAAGAAGTTGAATAAAAAGCTAAAATGAAATAATTTTTAAGATAAAATTACCAAAAAAAGTATATTGACAAACGTCCTTACAAAATTTTTCAAATCATAGATGTCATGAGTCATGTCATAGGTGTCATGACTCATGACACCTATGACATGTCAGGACGTTTGAAAAGGTGGTGTATTAGTTTTTGATATATATTCTTATGTTTCCTGCAACTTGCCCGCTGCAAGGAGTAAAATGAGACAATTTTTTAAATTAAATATAAAAAATATTTCAAGTTCATTTTTTCTGATTTGATCTCCTTTTAAAGTTCAAATTAGAGTTCAGTTAGCTGAGTTACATTTGAAACGAATAAGCAAGTAGTTCGCGCAATTATCAGTGGTACACTGATGCAACTCATAATATATTCATCATCGACGATGACCAGAGGCAAAACTGGTTTATAAACTAGGTCGCTGCCAGCGACTCGTTTGTCAACTTTTTTCCTGAAATTGCCAATAATACCCTTAATAAAACATAAAGAACTAATTAATCAAGAAACATAAGGTCAAAACCTTTTCGGTTTCTTAATTAGTTCTTTATGTTTTATTGGATGATGAAAATCAACAACTATAGGCAAAAAATGATTATTATGAAATAAACGATTTTTTTTATAAAAATATCATAATTTATGATATTTTTAGGTATGGTATCCGGAAGGTAGGCTTATTAAATATTTTACATAATAATGTGAAAGAGGATATTTTTTCGCTAACCAAATTTTTTGAAAAGAGTTTATTTTCATAAATTGCTTTAGAGCTAATTTGGCTTTATTCGATTTTTTTAATCCTTAATTTTTCGTTCAAAAGTTAAATTGAGCCAAATTACCTTACCATAGCGTTTCATGAAAATTATTCTTAAAAATTTTCACTTACGATTTGTGTTAAATATGTATTAAGACCCTTTGCTGGTATTTGTGTCATGGTTTTGCACGATGTACTCGTTCAATTTCTCTTCCTAACTGCATGAAATATGCAAAACTGGCTGCTGAACGAGCTCGCAATTGGCTCCGATCCATCGAATTTTCCGATTCTGCATCAGAAATATCTTCTGTGAATCCAGATGAGGGAGCTAAAGATGAGTTGATCGAAGCTTACAACAAGATTCTCGACGTTAATAAAATCGAAAACTTTAATTTTGATACTAAAAAAATGGAAATTGTCGACAATCCTTTAAAACGCCAATTTTTCTTTTGCTAAGTTTGCCCGAAACTCCATTGTAAAGTTCACTAGGGGCCAAATAAATTAGTCGTAGGTTAATTTTCTGCCCATTTTTCTATCGTTTCTTTTGCCCTGTTTTTTAGTTCAATTTACGCGCCTTTTTAAGTTATTGATACTTCTATTATTCCTGTTCTTGAAAAAATACATTTTTTCGGACACCAACTACTTTGTTATAGATACGCATGATTAAGATGGTGGTCGGTGCTAAGATACATTTTTATTGTGAATTTTGAACTACAGTATGTCACAATTTTGTTTCCGTTCTTGATTTTTGCACAATTTACTATCCGCCAATCAAAACGTTTAAAATTGGCAAGCACCTACGTGTATTTATTCTCTTTCGAATTGCAAGTTAATTACTACTAGTAATCAGAGTATCAAATGGAACGCGTTCCGTTTTGTTCCGTTCCATTTGATACTCTGCTAGTAATAGACTATTAGGCTATTAGTAATAGTTCGTTTTATTTCCAGATTTTGGTTCAAGTTCGACAACCGGTACTCAGACTTTATGGTATCCGTGGCACGGATTCAGTGCCTGAAATTTTGTAAATACATTTTTTTTTCTAGTTTGGTAAATCTGACATAAGTCGAATCGGAATCCTTACTGAGATTATTCCAAAACATACTTTTCAAAAAATTTTTGTTTGATAAAATTTGGAACCGAGTTTTAGGCAGGTTTGTGAGAACTGAACCTATTTTTATCGAATTATTTAGATCAGTATTGTTACAAACCCAAGGGGTCGTAATATTATTCAACGCTTCAACGTGAGTACTGCAAAGTATAACTAGGTGGATTTATTTTATATGTTTATTTCTCTACATTCTAAAACAGGATAAAATTGAATGGCAAAAAGTAGCGAAACTCTGTTTTTGTTCGCCCAAATTACCGTTATGATTGTGCTTAAAAACACCTTGACGCAGAATGCGTCATTATGTACAGTATCAGTGAGTT
>SCLH01000542.1:217201-237607 GCA_004367855.1 Oikopleura vanhoeffeni | reverse complement strand
TTTTTTCGCATTTTCAAAAGGTTCAAGAGGTTTTTTGAACAATTAAAAAACTTCCCAAAATTAAATGTTTTTTATTTAGGCCAAAAATCACATATATCATGGCGTCGAAACACCACAATACCCGATTCTGTGCTAAAAAAGAATCTGGCTTGCAAATCGGAAAGTCTAAAAATGTGCCAGCGGGATCGGTTATCGACCAAAGTGTCGTGACTTCCGATATGTTCGATTTCTTCTTGTGCTCAAGTCAGGGAATTCAAGGAACATCGATTCCGACTCATTATTACGTTTTACATGACGATAATGAACTCACTGCTGATTCTGCACAGGTAAATAACACACGAAAAACATAATCTAAATGCTAGAAGTGAAATGTGCATATTATATCAATGCATATCGATTACGGGGCCCTGCGGTCAGTTTTTCAGCCAAAATTATTATATAATTCGGCTTTTAAAAACGACTCATCCGACTAAGTTTTTCGATAGCTCAAACTGAGCACAAATATCTAGTGAATAATANGCCGCTCAAATCTTCCGAACTCGTAACAGGAACGACCATTTTTTCTATGCTATTAAAAATGCGAAGTTTATCATAAATTTGTTTACATATTCTACTATCTAACGTTTCATTTTTATTACAATATCAAAGATGCGATTTTTCTGTACCAAATTAATCCAAAAATGTTATGGAATTCGATATTTTGGTTGAAATTTGAAAAAGTCGAAATCGTAATTTTCAACATATCCATTATGATGCCCGGGTAACATAAATATCTTATTCCCTATTCGTTTAATAGGCAAATAAGATATTTATGTTACCCTGGCATCATAATCGATATATCGATCATTATGCCTGGGTGGCTTTAAAAACTTATTTGCCTGTAAAAGAATAGGGGATAAGTTTATAAAGTTACCCAGGCATAATGATCGATATCTCCTTATTGTCGTAAAGATTTAAGCAAAGAAAATTCGGGGAGTGAGAAAACAACGCTGCGTTCAATAACGACTCATCCGATTTGTTTCTTAGATAGCAAAAACTGAGCACAATCATTTAATAAATATAAACATTTAAAATTGATTTAAGGGGGTACTGTGCTTTCTGAAAAAAAAAATTTCAAGATTTGGACTAGACTAATACGGCCAAAAAAATCACAATGGCGGCAGTCTCGCATCTCTCAGACCTCTAGTTAGGCGTCTAGGAGACAAAACGCTAAAATCAATTTTTATGACTGACTATATATTTGATTACTATAATTAAATTTGCATAATTATTGACTGGCAAAAAGCTTTTATCCGACCGAGCCGATTTTTATAAGATGATCTGGTTCGGAAAATAAAATTTTTATCTCGCGAACAAAAAGTACTGAAAAAAAATCGACTCGGTTGGATGAAAGCCCTACCTAAGATCAGCTCATGTATAACATTAAATTACAAATCGGATGTGTCGTTACGAAAAAAAATGGCTTTAGATTTCGCTCAAAAATGTAAAGTTATTTTTTTTCTCTTCGCAGTTCACTTTAACAAGTCACTTACTTCAAATACATATTTTATACAAATTTGAAATACGCAAGTTTTTGGTAAAGCCTTTTCAGTTCATTTTGCAGATGAAAACTTTTAAAAATGATTATTGATTTTTTGCTAGAATTCAGTTTACTAATAAACTGATTTGAATAACACTATTTTGAATCCGCTTTGTAAGCTGGAACTGAAACAATATCTGAATTTTGAACCTGGTCCAGCATTATGAGAATTACTTAGGTTATGAGCTTCTTGATTTATTATTTGGAAGAAAAAAGCCAGTATCTAATGTACTATCGGGTGCTGATACAGTAATAATATCTTCGAGTTCACTAAGCTGATTTGTATCATTATTCTCTGGCTCTAAATTTTGACGCTGAAGATTTCGTAAATTAAAAATGCTCAAATTTCTTCTACGTTTTTTTTTAGTTTTCGACAAATTTTGATCTGAATTCACAAAAAGAATTTCAGATCCAGCATTATGAGAATTACTTAGGTTATGAGTTTCTTCACTCACTTGAAAATTAGGTGTTATATCTGAATCTAATGGAATATCGGGTGCTGATACAGAAATAATATCTCTGAGTTCAAATCTGAGGAATATGTGTTTCTTCACAGGGAAAGGTTTCGTATACAATTAGGCTGTTCTATTCGGTAACTAACACAGAGGCAAAAATAGATACTGAAAATCTTAGGAGACTATTCTAAATCATTCGAGCATAAATCAAAAGAAATATAATTTGGGAGGTTTTCGCTGAAACATCATATTTTTTTCTAAAAATCGAATAAATGTCCTTATTATTCAAAAGAATACTTTTATAGATATTCTTTATTACAGAGGAGAAAAAAAATATTTTAAAAGGTTAAGATTTTTCAAAGTTATTGAATATTTTTCAGGATTTTTTATGGCACTTGCGTATTCTCTGTGAATTTTCTAAACTTGATTAAATATCAAGATCTATAATAAAATATGTTTTCTCCGTGTCAAAAAATTCTAGGTCCATTTCCTTCTTAGCTTGAGATGTGCAATGAGAACAGTTTCGGGGTCGATAGTGAAATGTATAAATTTGAAATTTTGAACCTGACCAGACCTAGAGTTCTATAGCATAAAAATACATTTTTTTTGCTGGATCAGATTATTTAGGTCGAATTCTTCAAAATGAAAAAAAATAATTTTTTTGCATAGCCCAATCAAAATATAAATTTGCTAAACATTTTGTAAATGTTCCAAAATCTGTATTTTGTATAATGACATTGCATTTTTCAAATAATTGGGTGGCGCAAAACGATATTTTTTATCATTTTGAAGAATTTGATCTCAATAATCTGATCCAGCAAAAACATTGGAATTTTATACTCTAGAAGTCTTGTTTTTGCCTGTTCATGTTCAAAATCTCAAATTTATACATTTCACTTTTTATACATTTCACTATCGACCCCAGTTTCGGATTCAACCCAAAATGCATCATAATCTCAAACCAACACATCAAGAATTAATATCGCTATTGACCCAAGCTGAAGCCTCAAATTTTTGTGCTGAAATTATCCGCAAGGCAAAAAAATTGGTTTTTAATAAGTAATCATTTCATAAAAGATCTAATACTGTTTGCAAAATACAAAAGATATATTACCCCAATAAAATTTTACAGATTTATTAATAAATCTCAAAAATCAATGCAAATTGAAAATATTTACTTGTGAAATATATTTGACCACCCTTCAAAGCCTGAATATGAAGAATTTACACATATGGATGAAATAACGGTTATCGATTCCCACAATTCACTTATTCGATATGTTGCAGTTGTAATGCCTAGGGAAAATCCAGCATGCTTTATCATAGAATCTTGCCATTATCGATTGATGCGCTGCTAAGGACACTTTACGAACACAAAATTTATTATCCAGAAAATATTCAATTAAAATGGCGAATGTAACGGGTTTAAATTAAAAATATATGATATCTTTTGTTTCCTTCTATGTATGCAATACATACTATGTATATGTACTTATATGTACGTATACAAATTATATATAATCTAGATTCAATAAAATCAAAATTTTCAGAAAATAATATTTCGAATGAAAATGTTCAGTTCTGCTATACACAAAATGGTGAAAATTTGCTTTAATATTGTAGTGAATTTTTTACTGGTTAATTTTNTATACTTAGTAGATGCACATTTATTCTGGTCAGCTAACGATAATAAGCAGAGAAAAAAAGTTAACCAAACTAATTAATTTCGTAAGCAAATGACTCCAGGTCTGCCGAGTCGATGCCACCCCTTAGTCTTTCATAAAAATCCGATCTGCTTTTTTTGAATAAAAAAGCCACTGCCCAAAATCACCTAAGTTTTTGCGATGGAAATGTATGTTTAATTTTGTAGCGTGTAAGTGCCGGCCCACTCTTAAATGCGCCAACTCTTCAATACAAGATACACGGCTCGAATCCGGGTGGTTCAGTGGAATCCAATTGAAAATTTATTTCACTCAAAGTATGCTCAGACTTGGTTTGGTTTGTTATTTTCATTCTGGGTCGATGTGGTCAAATAGAATTCACGGAGATAAATAACTATTTTACAGAAAATCTCTGTAGGACAAGCTGCAAGGAACGTTACAAATATGGAGGTGATCATTTTTTGCCACTTTTTAGCCAAAATTGTAGTATAATTCGGCTTTGAAAACGACTCATCCGATTTTGAAGTCTTAGATATCTCAAACTGAGCAAAAATATTTAAAGAAAATAAATTGAAAAAAATAGTTCGAATCGCGGCCATTGTTATTTATTATTGTTTATTCCAATGTTTTTTTAACAAAACTAATAATAAACATAATTTCAGTAATCTCAGAAAAAAAACAAAAAGAATTTCAGATTTTGTTCAATTAATTTTTATTATTCACTTAGATATTTGTGCTCAGTTGAGCTATCAAAAAAACTTAATCGGAAAAAAGTGCCAAAAACGACAGGGGCCCCGTTATCGATATATAATTAATAATTATTATGACTCATTAAAATTAATAGCATTGGAAATACGCTTTTCAAACCTCTTTTCGATTAAAATTTGTCTCAAAAGCGTCAAGTCAACAAATTTGAGAGGCTGGTGCGCAATTTTTATTTTACGACGTTTTTGACTAAAGACCTGTGAAGATGTATTATTTCCGTATTATAAGATCTCAAAACGGTTTTTTGCATTCAACTGGAAACTTAAAAAGCTTAAGTCTGATTTTCTTAAATGTTCGACGTTTTTCAAAGAGCCAATAAAAAATATTTTGGCTAAAGCTGTTTCAGTCGAATGCCAAAAAAATGTTTTGTTGATATCTTATACTGTTATATCTGTGGTGGCCAGTCACTCTTTCGTGTCTAAAAACGACCTAAAGTGAATACCTCTTAATTTGAATTTAAATATTATTTAACTACCTTTGAAAATCCATGACAGGTTGATCGAATCGAAATTAACCAAGGAACACGATAGGGTCTGAAATTCTTCAGTCGACATTTTTCTGAATCGAATCGACCGGTGACGCCCTATTATCGGACAGTTTTTTTCCTCGGATAAAGCCAATTTCCACAAGCGACGGGAACAAAATCTCTCATAATCACGCAGAGCTCAAAATCCGACGAATCAGCAGGCGGCATTGGCATTCTTTCTTTGCCTTAAACCGTTTTTTTTCTTCTATAGGGTTGGCATTTGAATAAAAAAAAAAAATCTGCGACGGAAACCCCTTTAGGAATCAGAGATATTGGTAACTATAAGCTCATTATTTTGGTTGACCAACCAGAATATTGACTGTCAGTCTTTTCCAATTTTTAACCAAAGTTTTTTCGACATTAACGACCCACTTAAAAATTTTAAGCGATGAAACCCCCTTAAACTGCTCATTTTAGGGAGGCCATACTACCTGATTAAGCTTTATGAGATGCCAAGTCTTTCCCCTGAGAATTTATAGGCTTGCGCTGCTATCGTGCCGGAGTTATGGGCCATCGCCATTTTCCGGCCTAGCCAGTTCTAGTTTCGTTTTAAAGGGGAGTTTCATTTGTTACAGGGTGTTGTGCGGACACGAAAAATGCCCAATTCTCCCCTCAGCTGCGCACCTAGCCTAGTCCAGCAAAAAGCCATATAAACAAAACAACCAGTAGTTATTTTCAAGTTTTCAACTATTACAACAAACCCCGAATGATTTGCTCTCCAAAGCAAGTTGACGCCAAAGAATCGATAAAGAACAAAAATATTGGACGAATAATTTCCAATATATTCTAAACACGGTTGGAAAAGATTGATTTTGTTTTGGCGGTCATGGAACGAAAAGATTCCAATTATACTCGACCATTTAAACGAATCTCTTGAGAGAAAATTGAGTTGCTGACGCAATGTGTTCACCATGAAATCAGTCCAAAAAGGCAAATAATCAATTATTTGGAATTTGAGTTTGATGAAAATTTAATGCCCAACTCGGCGGGTAGCTTGGTAATAAGTAGACTGGAATTTTTATCCAGAAAATAGGAAAGTTTTATTACGCATTTCGAATTTGAATTTTTTAGATAATTGACTATTATATTACTGTCGTCTTTGTATATAAACGAAAGACGTTGCCATTTTAAATGATGCGTTAAATTAGGCCCAACGTCCAATTTTCGAGGACTATTTTTTATTCAAATACCATAATAAATTGAAAATAAACTATAAAAAAAATAACCAGTGACGTTTTACTTCGAAACACCTAACAAAAAATCACCCTTTTTTATCGAAGACGAAAGTACCAAAACAGACATTTGTAACTTTTCCTTAGTTTTAAAAATTAAGAAAAAAATACACAAAGTTTTCGAATTTTATAGAACAAAATAACATAACTGACTCAAATTTTAAATTGAAAAACGGAGTTTTCGGTTTAAAGCGTGTTTAAAATTTGGTCTTTCCAAAAAATAAACGTTTCGTGAAATTCAAATTTATTTCAACCAGACTCCAGTGATGATTTGTTGGGATTTGAAATTAATGCACCATGACAACGATGAACATTGAATCTATTACCAAAAAACCTGTTGCGGCTTAGCTTCTTCTTTCTGATAAAAATGGAGCTGTGCTACAATATTGACAGCTAAAGTATCTGGAGATGCTACATACGCTAGGTAAAAATATACTATGATGTGCGTCTTTAAAGACAATTCGGAGGGAAAACTATGGCCAAAAACCTACGCTTTTTATTTTTTGTCCGTCCTCTGTAAGGACAATTTGGGGACAAATAATCAATAGGGTATATTTTCAAAATTTCTATAAAAACCTCTCTCGTAAAATGTTGGTTGAAAAAAAGGTCTTCAATTTTTCTACAAAATCGTTTTGATAATCAAAAAAAAAATCGAGCCATATTTGAACTGGTTACCAGAAACCTATTCTATATTTGGAGCCGTGAAACCTTCCAACTTCATTACCGCCGTTTTTGTAATTTCCTATTTGATACCGGGAAATTTTTCTTCCAGATTATTCGGATTTTTCAAAAAAACATCAAATTACCGGTTAAAACGGAAATTCCAACAATAGTATGTGAAGATGCACTAGCTTTAAAATTTTATTGATGCCCGAAATTTTTAAAAAACATCCTATGTACAGTTCCAAAATTTCTCGCCGGTTATTTGGTTCTTGAAAACGACCTCTATAGTGTTAGCACACTTTTTAATTTTGTTTTGTTCCCCGATCAATTTTAGGATTTAGGTCACTTTTCAAAACTTTAGTGAACATTAAGTGACATTGGTGTTTAAAATCACGTACGGCGGCCCCTTGCAGGGAATGTACAGTGATCTTATGTACTGGGCTGAAGCCATTGGATAACTTAGGGACTACACAAAATGATTTCAAAAAATTATAAATATTTTTTAGTCAATTGAAAGAAATGGTCAAAGTGGGGACTAAAGAATTATTTACAAAGTGACGTTCGCACAAACCGGCAAGCTCGTGCCGTTTATTTTTTCCTTTCCGACCTGGAACAAACGAAAACGAAATCCACGAATAACTAGAGTTGAATGAAAATGATTTACGATGCATGCGAGAAATTAGAAGATACTTATCGGTAAGCTTGTTTAAATAATAGAATAAAATTATATAACTTATCAAAAATTTTACGCTTAAATGTTATTCATTTTTGAATTTTTTAAAACGGTGAAAAATATCGAACATTTAAAAGGGTTTTGAAAGCCAATTAAAAAAATATATTTTGCGCACAATTTAATGCCGATTCGACCGTTGCCAAAATGAAAATATTTCGCTAATAAGTACAATCTGCCTCCCAAACAAAAGTTTTCCGCATATTTTTAAACTCATTTATTTCTCACTTATTATTATGAAACGTCAAAAAATACATTTTTAATTTGAAGACTTTATATTATTAATGATATCACAAAACAACCTTACAAAAAAACTTAAGATTCAATGATAATTCGTTTATAATTTAATGTCTGCTTTTAAGACGCTGTAACCGGCAAGATAGTTCGGAACTGAGTGAATCTTTTTGAAAAATTTAGGCCACAAAATATTTGTGCCATTTTTCGTTATTTGAAGTTCAACCAGCACTGCAGTTGCACAATTTTGACCGTAATTTTAAATTAAGCTTATTTTATGGCCCTAAAATTTCAAATTTACTATTGTCTGTACAGTTCCGAACTATCTCATCGGTCAATTTGGATAGAGTCCTAAATAAAATTTTTTCGCATTTTCAAAAGGTTCAAGAGGTTTTTTGAACAATTTAAAAAAACTTCCCAAATATGTTTTTTTTTAGGCCAAAAATCACATATATCATGGCGTCGAACCCACAATACCCGATTCTGTGCTAACACAGAATTTCTGGCTTGCAAATCGAAAGTCTAAAAATGTGCCAGCGGATCGGATTATCGACCAAAGCGTCGTGACTTCGTATTGTTCGATTCTTCTTGTGCTCAGTCAGGAATTCAAGGACATCGATTCGCGACTCATTATTACGTTTTACATGACGCATATAATGGAACTTCACGCTGATTCGGGCACAGGTAAATAAACACACGAAAAAGATTAATCTAAGGTCGGGAAGTGAATGTTGATATTATATCATGGCATATCGATTAAGGGGCCCGCGGTCACGTTTTCAGCCAAAATGTTTATATAATTTCGGCTTTTAAAAACGACTCATCCGGACTTAAGTTTTCATAGCAAACTGGGCACAAATATCTACGTGAATAATACAAAATAGTAAAATTGGTCAGCGGACCATTGTTTAGATTTTTGTCCGAGATTGCTGAAATGGTTTTATTTTTTTTTTTTTAGTTAATTTAAGTTTTAATTTTAAGTTTAAATAAGGAATAATGGCCGGATCGGCTATTTTTGTTCAAATTTATTTTTCTTCAAATATTTTTTGCCTCGTTTGGAGCTTATACCAAGAAATGATCGGCTGAGGCGTTTTTAAACGCCGAATTAAAAAAAAATTGGCTGGAAAAGTGACCGCAGGGCCCCAGTAATCAAACAAACTACATAAATTTTATCACGAAACCATAATGTATATTGATCTCTTTGCGATCCTCTAAACCTCTTTCAACCCTGTGTTTCACCACACCCCATGTATTCACCATTTCAGGGGTCAACGTTTTTCTTTTTGATACTGTCTAGCTCCTGTTTTTTGGTGCTTTCTGCGTCTTACACCTGACGAACCCTCTCTATGTCGCCTTTTGGAACCTCCAAATTTATATTTACCAAACCCTCCAACCGCCTTTCTGAAACTTCAATTTTAGCTGTAAAATACCCTACTTCAAAATTACGGCCTTTAACCCCGCTAAACCCCTAACCACGAACGACATTTTCACGCTCGGCATGATTTTTTCTCGTACGACTTTTTGTAAAACCGTGTTTTACGACCGCTTTGTGGTCTTCGTGTACTGGTTTTGCTCGTGTCTCGTTCGATTCTCTTCCAAAACCTGCCTGAACTATGCGACCCTAGCTTTTTTTTGCTGACGGCTCGCATTGGCTCCGATCCTCGATCTTCCCGCTTCGGCACTCCGAACACTATCGTCTCTACCGTTCCGGGGGACGCTAACCATAAGTTAACTCGAACGCTCCAACGTCTCTCGCCGTCACCTAACACATCGAACCCCTTTACTTTGCCTGAAACTAATGAACCTTTCGATACTCCTTAACGCCCACCATTTTTCTTTTTGCTCATTGGCCACTCCATTGTCGTTCCTTAGAGAGCCCCTTTTACGTCGTACGGTTCATTTTTTTGCCCAATTCTCTTCGTTGACTGCCCTCGGTTTTTCAGTTTCCAATCTTTACGGCCTTTTTGGGTTCCTGTCTTCTTTTAATTCCCTGTTTCTGAACCTCACTTTTTTCGGACACCCACTACTTTGTTATCGTACCGCATGACTTATGCACTATTACCGTATCTTTTTCCACGAACTCATCTCTCAACCCGTTTCTATCCTCTCTAGCGCGTTGTTCGCATCCACCCTATGTGTACGAGTGAGAAAGACTAAAGTGATTGATTAAGTGATTACACACCGATCAAATTTAGCGGTCCAATATCAACCCCTTGCCAATAATCATACTCAAGACCAATCAGTAAGACAACATTAAGTGGGATTCGGAACACGCGCTAATAGTCATATCGAGATAGTAACGTTTTTGGGTTTCGTTGGGAAAAGGGTATCATGAAAAACTTCAAAATTTATTAGACTACAGTAATAGACTTGCTGTAGAAAGTGACAATTCTCAGGAGAAAACAGTTAAATCAGAGACATTTTGAAAATGCTCGCAGTCAGTGAAATTGAATAATTAATTCGACTGGTTAAATTTCCCGTCATCCAAAAGCTTTTCGAATAACGTTACAATATTTGAATAAAATTGTTTTTTTATTGTTAATTTTGAACTATTCTCTTTCGAAAAACCATTTGCAATTACAGTTTTATTATTAATGTTCGTTTTCTTTCCAGATTTTTGGTTCAAGTTCGACAACCGGTACTCGGAATTCTAATTGTATTCGTGCCTGAAATTTTTATAATAGAATTTTTTTATGATTTGGTAGATCTGATCAAACAAGTGAATTCGGATCGACCAAACTTGGCCAAAAAATAGGATCAGATCGGTTTTTCTCGAAAAGTCGAATCGGAATCAGATCCTATTTTTTTCGTTTCCGTGCCAGAAGTTTAAATTATACACACTTTAATAGCGCTAAGAGCAGAGAGCAAGTTATTTCCTTAAATACTCTTCCCTGACCTTAGTGACTCTCTTTAGGAATAGTCCAAACCCGTTTCATTTCGGTTTTGAAAACGAACTTATATACGATATTGAAGTTTAAGGTACATTAAGTAATTGTATTTATTTAAGTTATTTGTAATCTAAATAACCAGTTATTTTTAAAAAAAAATAAATCAAAACTTAACCTCACGAAAAGTTTTTAGAAAAAATTGTTCTATTCTAGACCCATTTTTTTCCTTATTTTTTCTCGAATACTTGTTTGGTTTATGCTATCCAAGCAACGCCAATCGATTGAGTTGTTTCCACAACTGAAAAGTAAATACTTTTGGAATCCAGGGTCACACCCCTATAACTATGGTTTAGCTTCTACCGGCACTTTGTTTGATTAATTTTTGAAATTTAATGAGAAGTTTTTTGATTAAATTGTGGTCGGTTAACTCTTAGACATTATATTTGGTAGTTACTGTATTACACTTTTGAAAAGTTGACATTTTCAAATATTAGCTCTCTCCGGCTAGTGTGGTCATTGTTTTGAAAATTTAACTGGTAATTTGTGTTATAATTGGGGTTACCTTTCCTTGAGAAATGAATAAAGACAGTGTAGAATTTTTACCTTCGTGATGAAACTGTAAGTTAGCATTTTTTGCATTGGAATAATTGACATCACCATTCGTGATCTGGTCGTGGATTTTTGAAGGAAACAGTTTATAAATTTGAAAATTTGTTCTACGTTTGATTTAATAATTCCGGTTGTTGTGGATATCTTTGTAAATCCATCAGTATTAATTTGGATAGTAAACAATCGCGTTGATATTGAAAACCACTCTGGCGTATGAATGAGTTTAACTCCCAGGGCCTGGAGGTATTCTGCGTCTTCTAGCTTTTGATTTCCATTTCCCAGCTAAAGTTGTAATAGCTCAAAGTAGAATTGGACCGCTCCAAATCTTCCGAACTTCGTAACAGAACGACCATTTTTTCTATGCTATTAAAAGTGCGAAGATTTATCATAAATTTGTTACATGATTCTACTATCTAACGTTTCATTTTTTATTCAATATCAAAGATGCGATTTCTGTACCAAATTAATTCAAAAAGTTACTGGAATTCGATATTTTTGGTTGAAATTTGTAAAAAAGTCGAAATCGTAATTTTCAACATATCCATTATTGATGCCGGGTAACATAAAATATCTTATTCCCTATTCGTTAATAGGCCAATAAGATATTTATTTGTTACCCTGGCATAATAATCGATCCATTATGCCTGGGTGGCTTTAAAAAACTTATTTGCCATGTAAAGAATTAGGGAAAAGTTTTATAAGTTCAAGGCATAATGATCGGATATCTCCTTACTATGTCGTTAGGATTTGAGTCCAAAAAAATGCGGGGAGTTGAGAAAACAACGCGCGTTCAATAACGATCATCCGATTGTTTCTTAGATAGCTAAAACTTGAGCACAATCATTTAATAAATAAAACATTTTTAAAATTGATTTAAGGGGTACTGTGCTTTCTGAAAAAAAAATTTCAAGATTTGGACTATGACTATCGGCCATAAAAATCCAATTGGCGGCAGTCTCGCATCTCCTCAGACCTCTAGTTAGGCGTCTAGGAGACAAACGCTAAAATCATATTTTATGATAACTTATATTTGATCACTATAAATTAAATTTGCTAATTATGACTGCAAAAGAGCTTTTATCCGACCGGCCGATTTTATAAAGCTGATCGTTCGGAAAATAAAATTTTTTATCTCGCGAACAAAAAGTACTGAAAAAAAATCGACCTCGGTTGGATGAAAAGCCCTACCTAAGATCAGCTCATGTTATAACATTAAAATTACAAATCGGATGTGTCGTACGAAAAAAAATGGCTTTAGATGTCCGCTCAAAAATTGTAGTTTATTTTTTTTTCTCTCGAGTTCACTTTAACAACGTCACTTACTTCAAAATACATTTTATACAATAATTGAAAATACGCAAGTTTTTGGTAAAAGCCTTTCAGTCATTTGAGATTTGAAACTTTAAAATATATTATTGATTTTTTGCTAGAATTCAGTTTCTAATAAACTTGATTTGAATAACACTATGTTTGAATCCGCTTGTAAGCTGGGAACTGAACAATATCTGAATTTTGAACTGGTTCCAAGCATTAAGAGAATTACTTGGTTATGAGCTTCTTTGATTTATTATTTGGAAGAAAAAAGCCAGTATCTAACTGTTACTATCGGGTGCTGATACAGAATAATATCTTGAGTTCACTAAGCTGATTTGTATCATTATTCTTCTGGGCTCTAAATTTTGACGTGAAGATTTCGTAAATTAAAAAATGCTCAAATTCCTTCTACGGTTTTTTGTTAGTTTTCGACAAATTTTGATCGGACATTCACAAAAAGAATTCGATCCAGCATTATGAGAACTTACTTAGGTATGAGTATTCTCACTCACTTGAAACTTAGTGTTATATCTGATCTAATGGAATTATCGGGTGCTGATACAGAAATATATGCTCTGAGTTCAAATCTGAGGAAATGTGTTTCTTCACAGGGAAAGGTTTCGTATACAATTAGGCTGGTTCTATTTCGGTAACTAACACAAGAGGCAAAAATAGTATGAAAATCTTAGAGCTATTCCTAAACATTCGAGCCATAAATCAAAAGAAATATATTTGGGAGGTTTCGCTGAAACATCAATAATTTTTTTCTAAAAATCGAATAAATGTCCTTATTATTCAAAGATACTTTTATAGATATTCTTATTACAGAGGAGAAAAAAAATATTTTAAAAGGTGAAGATTTTTTCAAAGTATTGAATATTTTTCAGGATTTTTATGGCACTTGCGTATTCTCCGTGAATTTTCTAAACTGATTAAATATCAAGATCTATAATAAAACTATATGTTTTCTCCGTGTCCAAAAAATTCTAAAGGTCCATTTTCCTTCTTAGCTTTGAAGATGTGCAATGAGAACAGTTTCGGGTCGATAGTGAAATGTTATAAATTTGAAATTTGAACCTACAGACCCTAGAGTTCTATAGCATAAAATCACATTTTTTTGCTTGATCAGATTATTAGGTCCGAATTCGTTCAAAATGAAAAAAAAGAATTTTTGTGGCCTAGCCCAACAAATATAAATTTGCCTTTAAAACATTTTGTAAATGCTTCCAAAATCTGTATTTGTATAATGACATTGCATTTTTCAAATAATTGGGTTTGGGGGCCGCCCCGGGGGCAAAACGATATTTTTTTATCATTTTGAAGAATTGATCTCAATAATCTTGATCCAGCCAAAAACATTGGAATTTTATATCTTTAGAAGTCTTGTTTTTGCCCTGTTCATGTTCAAAATCTCAAATTTATACATTTCCACTTTTTCTACATTTCACTATCGACCCCCAGTGTTCGATTCAACCCAAAATGGCATTCATAATCTCAACCAAACACATCAAAGAATTAATAATCGCTTTGACCAAGCTGAAGCCTCAAATTTTTTTGTGCTTGAAAATTTCCGCAAGGCAAAAAAATTGGTTTTTAATAAGTAATCATTTCATAAAAGATCATACTGTTTGCAAATACAAAAAGATATTACCCCAATAAAATTTTACAGATTTATTAATAAATTCTCAAAATCAATGCAAATTGAAAATATTTACTTGTGAATATATTTGACCACCCTTCAAAGCCTGATATGAAGAATTTACAAATATGGATGAAATAACCGGTTATCGATTCCCACAATTCACTATTTTCGATTCTGTTGCAGTTGTAATGCTAGGGAAAATCCAGCATGCTTTATCATAGAATCTTGCCATTATCGATTGATGCGCTGCTAAGGACACTTTACGAAAACACCAAAATTATATTCCAAAAAATATTCAATTAAATGGCGAATGTAACGGTATTAATTAAAAATAGTATGATGATCTGTTGTTCCTTCTATGTATGCAATACATACTATGTATATGTACTTATATGTACGTATACAAATTATATATAATCTAGATTCAATAAAATCAAAATTTTCAGAAAATAATATTTCGAATGAAAATGTTCAGTTCTGCTATACACAAAATGGTGAAAATTTGCTTTAATATTGTAGTGAATTTTTTACTGGTTAATTTTGTTTACCTGATTTTTTTGATCATTGGCTGGTTTAAAAATTGGGGCTATATGATAATGCGTTGGCGGAGCGTATTTATTATTTGAAATGCTTCTCTAGAGTTTTCCTGCTTTTGTTATTGCATCGAATAAAAAACTTTGAAATATAGTACAGTGCCTTTATAAGGACGAACCCTAAGGACGCACATTTGTTTAATAAGTTTGCCGTGGTGCTCTTAAAAGAAGCACTTTCTTCGAACAGTTTGTTGGGTCCACTTTTTATCAAATATAAATTGATAACAAAATAAGTGATATAAACGCACCAGCATATAAATTTATCCTATTTTCTTCGAAAATTAGGGATATCATATTCCCCATCCCCACTCAATTTTTAAAGCAAAAATAATGGGGGAATGAACGCCTATTTTATACCAATTAATTAAATTTACGCTAAATTTTAACCCAAAACCAGATAGTCCGAAATTTTACCGAAATCGACGGCAGACCCTACTTGTTACGGCCAAAATCTTCAAAAGAACCGATTACTTCACCCCACACTGTAATACAAATAGATAATTTATGTACTCCAAATAGTATAAACCGACGAGCATTCTTCATTATAATTTCTGTAATATTTTGTACTTCCATTATCATTTGCTATGTGACATTACTTACTATTGACCCTAATATTTATAACTAGACATTGTGCCTTATAGATTAAAAAAATTTTAATTACACCAGGTCATTCAGAGAAATTTGTTAAAAAACGTAACTGTGGTGTGCGTCTATAAGGACACCCTCTATGAGGACAATATGGCAGAAATACGGTTTTTAAAATTAAATTTCTAAAAAAATTTTAATTAAAAATTTTTGGAATGGAAAATAAGGACAATGTGGCAAACATTAATATGGAAAAATCTCAGCTGTCTTTATAAACGCAAACCACAGTAGTAAAAATTATCATTTTGGTGAATTATTCAAAAAAAAATCTGCAAATCGTTACTTCAAATGAGAAAGCGATAGTTGAAAAAGCGTTATTCAACTGAGTACTTGGTGTAGAACTACAGTTCATTAATCCAAATAAATACCACGATATTGCAAATTCGTTTATTTTATTGTGGAATATTTCAGACAAGAGTTGGAATTATTTTTTTGTATCGGATCGGTAGCCCCGTCGGAAAAATTAAATTGAATTTGTGGTGTCCTCAAAAATCGGGGCCCGAAAAAATTATACTGAAAACTTTCAGATCGGAAACTTTTTGTGCAATATCTTTTAATTAGTTCAAGTAACACGTTTAAAATTTTCCATCTTTTTCTTATAATTTTTAGGTTTTGAAGAGACTAACTTAAGTTGAGGAGTTCGGAGCCTTTTTTGGTTTTGTCATGAATATTAACGTGTATTTTTGACCAAAAATTTTGTACCATTCGGCTGCATTTTTGTTTTTTGTGGTTTATCCTCTAGTCTGATTCTCATGGACGCATACGGGTTAGAAAGAATATTTTTTCTGATAAACAATATTTGGTTTTAAATTCGTAAAAAAAAGAAGGTAGCAAATTTCACCGGGAAATCTGTCAAATTTCCTAAAATCAATTTTTAGACCAATTTAGTTAATTTAACATTTTACCGGGCACTTTACTGGTGAAATTTTGGAAACTTTTTCGCAGATCGATTACGGGTCATTTGTTACTAGATTTTAGCCAAAAATTTATTTAAGTCAGCTTTTGCAAACGCCTCATCCGATTGAATTCTTGGATAGCTAAAACAGAGCACAAACATCTGGTCAATAATTGAATTTAGAAAATTGGTCCGAAGCCTACGATTGTTACCAATTTTTTTAAGAAAAACTAGGTATTTAACAATTTCAGTAATCTTAGAAAAAAGATAAAATAAATTGGTCCAATTAACCAATGTTTCTTATTTTCTTATTCACAAGATATTTGTGCTCAGTTTGAGCTATCTAAGAATGTTTTTAAACCGAATTAAATAAAAAAAATTGACTTAAAAACTAGCAAAAAATGACCAGGAGCCCCCGTAGTTGACATATAATTATCATTCGTGATTTCTTAGTACATATCACAAAAAAAGTTACTAGATAAATCGATACTTTCAGCGTTTCAGACAATTTGTAACATATCCTTTTTCCAACCGAAGTCCATGGTGAAAACGCTTCTGACCTCAGGGCTGGGAGTTCGAATCCCAAGGGGACGCCTCGACTGATTTTGGGTAGAGTATTGTGTAAGAATTTAATAATGACGGGGTTGTGACAACACTGTTGTCTCTTTGGTCCGCTACATATCTTTTTACCCACATTATGATGATCTAAGAATTGTGCGGGTTAAGAAGTGGCCTCATGAGTGTTGAGGAGTTGGCTCATTAACTCGCATGCTCTACCTAGGTCATCATTAATATGGAAAAGTGATATAACGAGAACAAGTCGGGTCGACTATGATTGGAACTCAAGCCCGGAGGTCAGAAGGCCTTTATCATCATGGACTTCAGTGAGAAGGATATTCCCACATGTGAACTCCCAGTATCTATACTAATACGACATACATGAGTCTCCTTTTGAAGTTCCGAAAAAACCGATAAAAAGCCTGCTCCCCTTCATATTTGTCGCATAAAAAATGCAGATTAAGGGACCCCTCTTGCAAGTTGCAACCCCACTACCCTTTCTTTACCGGTCATAATATAAGGCGAATGGTTAGAAAGTCAAAGCCGACGGGTAAGGTGAAGAATTTGGAATGTTTCAACACTTTGTACTTCAAGCTTGGTTAATGTCAACCACATCATCAATATAATCTCCAAACAAAGCGATTAAAATAGTGCTTGTGAAAACGCTAAAACACCATTAACCACGATAAAATCAATCCAGCTCAGGCTGTGTTTAATTTAATTGCTCAGCGTTTCCATGCATATTGTGTAATGCGTAAATACTCTTATATTCGCTGCTGGCCTTTTTCGGTGTGCCTGACTGCCATGACTTGATTGCTTTTCAAATATACCACTGCACACAAATTGTATTCGTACCGTAAGAACATGGCTAAACATTACTCCTGTTTCACCACTCATTTATCGAGCACAAAACCGACTAAGAAACCACGACGAAGACCATTCGATCCCCGCCCGCTTTGACCACGACGGGAGCATTCAGTCCAGCCCATAAACGTAAGTTTGATTTTTGGAGGTATACCATTTTCATCGATAATTTTTTTGATCGACTTTTTTTCACCTATCTTTTGCTAAGAAAATTGCGTAGGCGTTAAAACCTCTCTTATAAACGAATAATAATGTTTACAATTGAAATATGGGTGTGTTGATATCACAAACTTTGTCAGAAATACACTTTACTAAATTTATTGAACTCAATAAAATTATTAAAGTGTATTTCTGACAAAGTTTGTGATATCAACTGTTGACAGTGTCACTGTGTCACCCATATTTCAATTGTAAACATTTTTATTCGTTTATAAGAGAGATTTTAACGCCTACGCAATTTTCATAGCAAAAGATAGGTGAAAAAAAGTCGATCAAAAAAATTATCGATGAAAATGGTATACCTCGTAAAAAAACTATCATATTTCTGTTAGCGTTTATGGTGTTATGACTGAATAGATTGATTGTTTTAAAATTAAATTAAAAAAAAATATATGTTTATACAGCTGAATTCCGGAAACACCTCTTTTAGCTGTAGTATGTGTTATACTCGACAAGAATTTTGCCAAATTTTTGCAACTTTACAAAGAAAATTAGAGACAAAAATAAAAAACGTGGAAATTTTGTTGGCAGTTGAAGACGAGAGATTAAAACCGATAAATGTTTCATTCAAGAATTTTTGATTTTTTTCATCTTTTACTGAACAAGCACTTTAACAGTCTGCTCAAAAGTTTGACTAAAAATGGATACATTGGGTGACGACAGTATTCTTAACCCTTGTTAGCACAAAGCCACAATATGAGCTCAAGCATACCGTAATCTATAGAAGTATTTCCCCATTTTTTGTTATGGTTCACATAATAAATTTTTTACGCGCAAAATTTGAAAACAACCTTCTTAAATTTCAAATGTAATATTATTTTTGAATTTTGTAGGTTTTTTATGTTATCGAAATTTTTTTCAAATCATGAATAAAAATGGCATCCAATGTTTTCTCATGATAGCAATGTGTCGAAAAAAGTTATTTTTTATATCAATTATGGAACGTTTGTAACTGGTCGTTTTTACTAGATTTTTAGCCAAATTATTTATTTAATTCGTCGTTTGCAAACAAGTTATCGCATTTCATTCTCAGACACGAAACAACCAGCACAAGGAGAAGATTCTCGTAGTTCAGGCCCTGAACCGTTCAGCTAAACGAAATAAGCACAAGAAAAATAAACAGCAACTAATATTCTGTCGTAGTTAAATTGACGGTGCTCGCGCACGAGTCGCCTGACACCCCTGGGGTTAATGTGAACGTTTGAATTCTCACAGCTGACTCAAACAAATCCGATGTGACTATTTAAATGTTCATATCAACCTCAACAATAAGAAAGATCCAGCGCACTTCAAAAAACTGCAACAAAGCAGAAAAGAAAAATAACCTTTCGAGGGCTCATAATACACGAAGGTACAGGACTATATTTTAATGTGTTGAAAGCGGTGTCAGGTTTGACAATGTCAGGATTCGTGGAGATCTTTGTTTCGTCATTTTTGATTTATCAAGACATTGGTTGAAACTTGTCTTACAGACTTGGCTTTCGTTGCGTCTTGTAGCGGTCTTCCTCTTCGTAATGGCTTCCAATGAGCGCGACCTCCGCTTTAATTTTCGAGGAGTTTTCGAAACATTGCTGCGAGGTTTCATTGTATCGTCTTCTATAATTCACAATATCGAATAGTCTCGCGTGCCGCGCTAAGCAGAACGATCAAGTGTAACCATGTGACGAAAAATTACACGGGATACGCGTATGTGACTTCCTTTGAGCGGCGGATCAGGCGGAGGAGACAGGACGGCAGTAGCGGGTCAGAGGGCGACGTCGAAGGATGGTTGTGTGGTGAGAAGAGCCAGGTAGGAGCGGGCGCCAGGTGGAAAAGGAAGACCTCCCAGCGCCAGTCGATGTGTTGTGTTCCTGGTCGGTGTCACTTAGGTGATTGTGTCTTCCGTAGAGCTGCAGAGACGAAGAGGTGATGACAAAGGTACGGTCTATAAAATGGTTGTTTGTAGATTTATAATGACGCAGACGTGGTCGTCTGAGATGCTTCGAGGTGTTTGAAGTGTACACGATATATTACGTGACTGGTCCGTGGTTGTTTTGTTACTTAGATTTTAGCCAAATTGGCTGTATATATCCGGCGGTGTTGGAAGACAGGCACTCATGCGCGAGTTTTACTGGGGCCTAGATCTGCTCAAACTGAAATAGCTTGTTAGAAAAACAAAAGCACGAAATGGTCCATCGGTATACTTTATTTCTGTTTTTGTTTCTGAAGGATTACATCGAAGATGTTAAGGTTTTACTTGTTTAGTTCGAAGAAAGAATTCAAGAAAAAAATTGTCGGATTCGGACCCATTTTTTGTTTAGTTATTAAAGGCCACAAGATTGTGCTGTGGTTGAG
>SCLH01000542.1:176836-210391 GCA_004367855.1 Oikopleura vanhoeffeni | reverse complement strand
ATATGATATAGTATAAATTAAACTACTGTATGTTTCTACAGGTAGTTTAAGAAATAAGTTTTTACAAGGCATCTACTTTTTCCATGAAGATAACGGGGAAAATATAGACAATATCGAGGATGGGTTGTACGCATTAAGGGGGTGGTGATAGTGATTTTTTGGATTTGGGAGGCTTCGTACGGCTGGACCAATTAAGATGAGACATTTCTGAGGGGTACAAATGAAAGATCTATCTTAAATCTCGAGATTCCATTCGACAGTTACGTACCACTTCGACCAACCATATGCTTAACCGCGGTTAAACAAGCGTCCCTCAGCTTTTATCAACGAAACAAGGATCCTAGGGCTTACATCGGAAATTTATGATATTTCGTGAAAGTCTGGTGAAATGTTTGAATGTTAATTTCCAGGGGCTATTTTTTGATTTCGCCCTCAGGGGCCAGCAATCGGGTCAAAGGTGACGAAAAATGGCATTTTTGGGACATTTTGTCTTAAGGGTATCCCGGTCCCTAAATTGACATATTCTCGATGAAATATTAGCCAAACAGAGCTTCAAGGATATAATTCAGATAAGCCAGTTTGTAGAACTAGCTTTCATCTTGCGTAAAACATTGCGTAAATCATCTTGCGTAAAACATTAAAACACACAGGCTTTTTCTGTAGAGAAGGTAGAAATGCCATTTTTGGAATATAAAAGCCTCAATGTATCTCGAAGAGTGTCCAGGAGCTGTTTTTTGAATTTCGATCTTATAGGCTGTCAATCGTGGAATAAGTGCGTGAAATAGACAGTTTTGAATATGAAAGTAAGAGTCAGAAAATTTAAATGCCACCAAAATATTCCTTGGGTACGGTTTGCTGGAAACGATATTAGCAACTATGGTCTGATTTTGAACACAGCGGATTCTAGAAAAAAAATAAACTTTTTCATCAAACTTATTTTTTGGTCCCTGGCACCGTTTCTGTTCAAAATCAGACCATAGTTGCTAATATCGTTTCCAACAAACACTTTTTTTCTACGATTGACAGCCTATGAGATCGAAATTCAAAAAACAGCTCCTGGATACTCTTTGGGATACATTGAGGCTCTTATATTCCAAAAATGGCATTTCTAGCTTTTCTACAGAAAAAGCCTTAAGACAAAATGTCCCAAAAATGCCATTTTTCGTCATCTTCCACCCGATTGCTGGCCCCTGAGGGGGGGATCGAGAAAAATAGCCCCTGGAAGTTAAAATTCAAACATTTCACCAGACTTCCACGAAATATCATAAATTTCCGATGTAAGCCCTAGGATCCTTGTTTCGCTGAAAAAAACTGAGGGACGTTTGTTTAACCGCAGTTAACCAGCTGGTTGGTCAAAGTGGTACGTAACTGTTAAATTGAATCTCGAGATTAAGGATAGATCTTTCATTTGTACTCCTCAGAAATGTTTCATCTTAATCGGTCCAGCCGTACGAAGCCTCCCAAATCCCAAAAATCACTATCACCACCCCCTTAAACTGCTAAATGAAACTTAATTTTTTGTGCTTTATCGTCTGGCGGTTAAGTGGTTTTTTGCTAAAACCGGTATTTTGCCGTTATAAAGGTAAATAAATGCTCCTTACTCCACCAGCTGGTATCGAGTGTCAAAAAAACATTACCAAAAGTTTAATTTTACAAAGTTACCCCAATGTTTATCCGTAATATCTCCTATAATATAAAGTAGATAACCTTCTGCGGTTTTTAGTTGAAAAAGTACATGCCATTATAAAAATACCATAGTCAACTGCGTCGTTTAAATCTGATTTATAATTCAATTTATTAAAGCAAAAACCAACTAACCATTTGAGGAAACCCACTTTCGTAAAAAAAATGTTTCCACATATGGTCATGGGTTTGTATTGAAGTTTGGTGCGTTTCCATTACAGGGTGATTTTGGGCAAAATTTGAAAAGGTGTTTCCAGTCAAAAATTTTGATTTTTTTGAATTTTTTTTAGATTTTTCAAATAACATGTGCAGGAAACAATTATATGTAGTCGAAACCCACTTATTTTTTGGAATATTCATGAGCAAATTAAGCATCAAAAACAGAGTTTTTTTTGACAAACATGCCTTTTTTCAAAAAACGATTTCCACAAATGATAATTTCTTGTTTTTCAAAAATGGTTTCCACAAATGGTGATGGGTTTCCATTAAAGGATAATTGGTTTTCCATAAACAGTGGGTTTCCTCAAATGGTTAGTTGGTGTAATATAAAAAATGAAAACTTTTTTTCATGTTTTCTCAAACTGTTTTCACATCAAATAATAATATTTGACCAAACTGTGAGGGAAGATTCTAAGTTCAAATTTTTTTGACTTACATTTGATACCGATAATGCCGAAAGAACATTATTAAGCATGTACCTTGTGTGTGTATTGAATAGGAAACCAGCCTCTTTGACGAGTTCTCTCATTTTCTCCATAATGCCAGCCATCGCGTGGTTGAGGAATTAATAATTGAATAATATCGTTTATTTCGAGTTCTAGTTTGGTTTTTCCATCGCCGGCATATGTGTGACTGGCAATAACACGCTTTTTACCATAGGATGAAACGCCATTTGTTGCAGGAATTACAGCCTCTTAAAATTTCAATCGAGTTTATTTTACAGGCAGTTTTTCTTCTAAAAATTTCTGGTATGATAAGGTCTCGGATGAACACTGTGTTCAGTTTATGCACGAAAAGTGAATGCCGGAACTCGCCAAACTTCGAGTTCTTGCAGAAAAAATGAATGCCATTACTTGCAAAAAAAATGACTTCCGGCACAGAAAGTGAGTACCGGAACTTGAAATTAACTTCCGGCACAAATACCGGAAAATAGCCTCCAATCTATAAGAAATCACCCAGCTTTTCACAGAATAATAAGCTTGACACCATTATTTCTTTACAAAAAGTGGTTGCGTATCACTGATAGGTTATCAGCCAACTACAAGCATTTTCAAGCTTAATAGATAGTCATGTGGAGTCGATCTCCCTCCGCAAACATACGGTTTCTTAGATCAGTATGATCGCAAAAATTTGCTCAATCAGTAAAAGTAGCTTATCAGTCTGTTCTCAGTTGAACGCGCAATAAACAAACTAAGCTCCATTTTGATTTGAAGCAAAATGAGACTCATGACGCAATATTATAAGCAATGAATATCGTGGTGAAAATTGTATTTTAAATTTTTTTCATAAAAATACAACAAAAAAATCTTAGAATAAAAATTTTTTTTCGGAATTTTTGAAATTTTAATTTTTATTATGTTTTGGATTCGAGTCGGTCATTTGCCGAAAATAAAAAAAAAATTTCGAAAATTTTTGAGCAAAATGCTTAGAAAGCTATTTTTTCTTCAAACATACTTTTCGGTTGCATGTGATTCATTGCTGGAGAAGTTGGTGTTGGAGGAATTTCGGAATCAGAGATTGCAGTTTCATAAATCGATTTCCTCGGAAGCATTTTATTGACAGTAATTTCAGCTTCTTTTTCAAGATTATGCTCATCGATATCGAGCTGACTGATATTGTCAGTAATAATGTCCAGGCTTTGTTCGCAAAGAATTTTCAACTTTTGACAATGTTTCTTTTGTTTTTCTGCAATATATCTGAAAAATGCGGTTTTGAAAACGAATATTACTTGTATGAACCAGCCAGAAGGCCGAGACATTGATCTTGTGTAAAACTTTTTAAAACTTGTATACTCACGAATATCTTCTATTGTTTTCGACCAAGGACTTTTTATAGTTAATTTGAGCATATTTGTCCATTTGCTGTTTGCGTTCAGCTATTTCGGTCTCAAGTTTAACACGTTTTTGGTCATCTTTCTTGGATTTTCCACGGGATTTCTGTAATTTTTGGAGATTTTTTTCTGAAATATTCGATTATTGATTAGTATAGCAAATGTGTGATATGTGTGATTTGTATATAAAATATATGATATCAATTACGGGGGCTCCTGGTCATTTTTAACTAGTTTTCAAGCCACATTCTTTATTTAATTCAGTTTTTAAAAACAACTCATCCGATAACATTCTTAGAAAGCTCAAACTGAGCACAAATATCTTGTGAAAAATAAAATAAAACAATTAGTTCATCGGACCAATTTATTTTATATTTTTTCTGAGATTACTGAAATTGTTAAATTACTAGTTTTTTTTCAAAAATTGGTAACAATCGTCGGATTCGGACCCATTTTTTTAATTCAATTATTTACCAGATATCTGTGCTCTGTTTTAGCTATCTAAGAATTCAATCGAATGAGCCGGTAGCAAAAGCTGAATTAAATGGAATTTTTGGCTAAAAATCTAGTAAAAATGACCAGGAGCTCCCGTAATGGATATGGATACAAAAAACATGCATCTGATCTGATAATACATATTTGATTATAGCTATATCGAAAATGATGTCAAAATCATTTTTTTCTGAAGAGATAATACTATACGAACCATGAAATCTGTCATTATTAATTGAAAGTAGGTGGTAATAAAAATAGTCTCGTTGAAAATCTTTCAAAAAACAAATACATTATATGGATTACCGACCCTCAGAGTACAAAGCCTGAATATTTGAATGATACAAACAACGCAAGATATTAGCACTCAATCAAAACCCTGGATTGCGGAATAGGCCGATTTTATTGGTCAGATTAAACCAATCAAATGCTAAGAATCAAATGTTCTCTACGGGTCGGTAATCCATATTGTCACCTACGCAATCATGTGACCAATAAGACAATTTGATTGACCACCGTTCACAATCAAAACAAAGTTTAAATATAGATTTGGAAATTTTAATTTTGAAATATGTAGTCATTTATGACGCACTCAGAGTAATTTTTCATAGAAACTTCAAAAACCTACTCAATTTCGGCGATATTGGCGTTTTCGGCAATATGGACACTGGCAAGAATTTAGCTAAAAAACATGAAATTGCGTAAGTATAATTAGGCAATATTGGCAAATTGGGCGATATTGGGCCGGCAATATCGGGCTCTGTAATTGAACAAAATTTTGAAACAATAACAGTTAATAAATTACAATTATTTGTTACTAAAAAATTTTCTTATTCTCATTGAACTTGAATAAGAAATTGTATTATTATATTCTTGTCATGTTCAATTGTCTGTTATAGGAATTATTTGCAAAAAATTCTCCAGTCTCTCCAAAATGTACGTCAATTGACACCGGTCAAAAAATCGGTACATGAATATAACGTTTACCTTTAGCCACAAGATCATTCAAAGCACTGTTCCAGTTTCCTCTAAATCCGTTTAATTCATTTTCTAAAAATGTTTTGTCGATAGCACTTTTTGACTCAAACGGATGAACTAAATCTTGAGCGATGACTTTTTGAAAATCAGTTAATTCGTTGTTAATTTGAGTATACAGTTCTTGTGTTGTTGCAAGGTTGTCCGGGATCACCGAATTCACTTCAGATTCTCGAGCCACATTTTGTAATTCATCAAGAGACTAGTGACAAAGTCAATTATATTTTAAAAACAGCAAAAAATCAAGCTGAAAAAGTACACATTTAAATATTAATCATAAAGTTTATAAATTGATTGACCAAAATACAAGAAAATTCATATAACAGCTAGGTCCGGCGTAAAGGTGAAACCTACGCAAAAATCTATTCATCTGAAAATTTGTATTACAGCAGGGTCCGGCGTATAGGTGCCACCTATGAGGTGGAACCTCCGCAAAAACCCATGCATCTGGAAATTTAAATTTTTTCCAGACGTCCGGCGTAAAGGAAGGGCAAAAGATAGGCATTTTTCAAAAATCTGGCGTGTAGTTGAAGATTTTTGCGAAAAACTTTCACCCACACGCCGCGGCTGTAATTTTTTTTTTGGAAATTGAATAAAAAAGGATTTTTATTCCAGAATTTTGTTTGGTTTTGCGAGATATAATATATTGATTTTAAAATAGTGAAAACTACATTTTTTAACATATTAATTCATCTTCATGTAATGTGTTAAAAGTAAAAACTTTTTGAAGCAGAATTTTCGCAAGTATTTCGTCATCTTTAATTTTTCGAGGCCTACGATTGCTAAATTAAAGATGACGAAATACTTGCGAAAATTCTGCTTCAAAAAGTTTTTACTTTTAACACATTACCTGAAGATGAATTAATAAAATTCGAAAGCTTGTTAAAAAATGTAGTTTTTACTATTTTAAAATCAATTTATTCCAGAAGGTACTTAAATAATTAAGTACTTAAAAATTACTCACTTTGAAAACTCTATCTTGAAAAAAACATTTTTTTCCTCCGGTATAAATCTGAACAAATGTCGACAAAAAATTGTTAACCCTCTCAGGCACAGAGCGGCTCTGTCAGAGCCATACAAGTGACTTTTATTTTTTCGAAAATACGTGAAATGAAAATATAATTGAAATAGAAGTTCAAGGTTCAAATCGCCCATAGAGTTTGCGAATTATCTTTAAAAAATGAAATTAAAAAAAATTGGATGAATTGTTCGAAATTTATTTTATTCTTTTTTTTTTGGATTTTTCGCAGAAAAACTTAAATCATCTGGTGTATAGACACCGGAGATTGAATGTTATTTCTGAGGAAGAAACTTATGACGAAATTTGATTCCTAATCTTCTACAATTAACTTTTTTGTTCTGAGGTCTCTGACTGACTTTTTATTTTTTCGAAAGTAAATTCTGTTGAAATCACAAATTTTCAAAAATTCTTTTCAAAATATTCTAAAAATTCTGTATCATTAGGCTGGCCGCATTTTTTTTGAGAACCAATCAGAAGCCGTGCTCAAAATTTTCAAAAAAATCTGGATTTGAAGAAATTGAAAGTTTTTAAAATTTTTGAGACGAATACTTTCTCCGAGAAATGTATAGTTTCGCCTTAGGGGACAACCGCGGCCAGCCTATGTATCATTCCAAAATAATTTAGTTTTTCACAGCGGGAATGAAGTGCTGAATATTGCATTGTCTTAATATAATCATATGTAAATTTAAGTCGATCTTGAATCTCAATGACTTGACAACAATTAAGTCGCTGACACTTTTACATTTCCCAAAATATGAGCACAAAGTCGATATGAGCATAAAACTGGCTCTGGTGCCTGCGGCGTATATCAGTCCTAATTTTTTGGTCATTTGATTATTTTTGTTTATAATCTAAATTAGATGCAGTAAGTGTTAGGTCCGTCGTGACTAAAAAGGGGGAAATAGACAAGTCGGGGCTTGAACCCGCGGCTCTCTCATCATGATTTGAGTGTGTTCACCAACTACACCACATTGCCTGATATTTCTAGTCGGATTTCTCGCTTATTGCACGAATCAGTCGCTCGACCTAATCGCACCTGACATAAGTTAGTCAATTGTTGTATAACCCCTATTCACACTTGTGTTAATATCCCGGCCGTGATTAGGAAACGTAGTATGGGAAACGTAGTAGGAAACGTAGTAGGAAACGTAGTATCAGACATTTTTTGATTTGTCGGTCAGCTAGGCGATGACCTTATTTTCAAACGAAGATAGTCTGAAAAAATTTCCAAATTAAAACATGAATAATAGGCGATCAATGCAAATTAACTGCGCGGACTCGGCCCGTATAAAAATTAAGAATAAACAAGCAAAACTATCCAAATGTAAATTGCAACAAATAGCTACCAGATAAGTTTTGGCAAATTGTAAATAGCTAGACACATATTTTCAATTGATTAATACTGTATAAATATTTACTGAATGACCTATCTTCGGCTTTCGAGATTTAAGTTTTATGATATTGGTTAATAAAGTTACCTTTATGTAGTTAGCTTGGTTTCGTGCTAATTCAAATAAACTGTTGTTCAGGTTAGAAGTGGCTGTAAGGACATTTTGAAGGGCTGGATGATATTTGTGGAGTAAGTTTTCATAATTTTCAGTTACAGCTTTGCCCGTAGCAACATAATCCATTTCAGAATCTGTCATTTTCTGAAAAATATTACTTGGTTTAAAATTTGATGAGAATTTGTTGAAGTTTCGAGAAAACATACACTGCAGCAAAAAAATCATTGAACTTTATAACTTTCAAGGAATTTTGCAACAAATCGTTCTTAGCTGGATTTTCAAAGCATCATAAATTCTGACTCAGAATTGAGATCCAAAATAATATCACGTCAAGATCGAAACAAAACCGCGACAGAATCGGTATTTAATCAGGAACCCGAATAAGTTTTTGCAGCAATAATATCCAGGAAATTTTATGAAAGAAAAAGGCACCATAAATGTTTATGAACAAAAAAAGTGTCCAAACAATAGGACTCGGGAATCCCGAGTCGGGATCTAATAGTGATTCTGATTAAAGCACTTTTTATCAATTTATAACAGGCTACCAAGAGGGATAGCTTTCTCCTCATTAATCTCCTCATTTATTCAGTTTTATAGCAAAAAACGAGGAAATTAGGGGTATGAGTGATAAATCGTCAGAAACCTATCATTTTTTCAAGTTTGGTCTCACATTGCCAATTTGCTTTCCTACCATAAGTTTATATTAGTTGGAAAATTTGTCCAAAATGGTCTGAAAAACGTGTTAACATATAAATATTGTTAAGAATTTGAAGACGAATATCTTTCTCTCAAGAAGTAAAGTATAGAATGTGATCTCCAATAAATTATTGGCAATAATGAAACTAAGAAACAGACTTAATTATTTATAGTTTTAAGTGTACATTTGTGTTCAATTTTCTTTCAATTTCAATAATAACTCTTAATTTACGTCTAATAAATAAGTCTTTTTCTTCGTACAAAAATGTATAATTTAACTTTCACAAAATAATTAAAAAAATTTCAGACGTCCATATTTATATACTGAGTGTTTAATAGCTTTATTCTAACGTAGGGACCACGAGAAAACGACGTTAACAAAACGTTAAATTGTAATCTTCAAGGTTCGATAATTTGATATTAAAATTGATCGCCGCCTTGGCATTACTATGACAATGACCTTGAAACACTCACAATGAGCCATAAAGATTAACTTCCTGAGAACTTGAGAACTATTGTTTCAAAGAGAGTTATATTTTCTGCGTTTTCAATGTTCATCTAGTAATGAATAGCAAAACTGGTAGATTTGCGCATTATAGACTTTCTTTATTTGTTCTTTCTGAAATTGCCGATTTTTTAACTATTGAATTTTTTGAACTATTAGTTCAAAAAATTTCTTGCTCAAATATTTTTCAAAATTGAATATTGAATCATTCAGTGTTTCTCAAAAATATTACAAAACATGTTAAAAAAGTACCGTTCATAAAATGGTGAAATAAGCACAACACATAAAATAATACTAGACTTCAGTTTTTTGTAATCATCTTTTTAATTGGATTATAAAATAAACACAAATTGTGTCATCAACTCATAATAAAAATAAAATTTCCGGTAGCGTTTTTATGAAATTTGACAACAATTCTCAAAAAAATTAATTCGATTTTTTCGAAAGTAAGCTCGAAAGAAACAGGGAAAACACTGAAAAACATTTTTCTAGCAACCGAGATTTTAAAGTTTTCATGATGAAACTAACTTGAATGTAAATTTAATTACCTTCGAAAAAATACCTGAAAAAACGTAAATTTTTTGAAAAAATCACTGATAACGCCATAAAACAAGAGATCATCAGACTGATGCCATCAGTGAACGTTCATGACCACCTTTACTTAATATCATTTTTCATGGTTGCACAAATTTATCCAATGAAAATTCTTGGAAAAAATTTTGAATCAAAAATATTGAGGATTGCGTAATTTAACCGAAAATGGGTGATATGCTGAAGATTGTGCCAAAACTGACACAAATTCGGACTATTTTAAAATAAGAGCAAATTTTAAACTTGCTACCGTGTAAAAATTAGTCTTCATATTTAAAAAAATATTAATGAGCACAAGAGGGTTTTAAAACCCATACTTGAATTAAAATTGCAGTATGCTTATTAATGGTGTCAGTTTTCAAGTGGACAAAATATTTGAAAAAAATTTCTGAAACAAAATATTTTTGGAAAAAGCAATTTATCTTCTCTCATTTCTCAAAAGTTATCTTTGTTCTCCAGATGCCCTTTTTGATGTTTAGAAAGTAATTCTAAGATATATTAGTCCACACAATAGCGTCCATCTCAAGCGCATTTAACCAACATCATCAAAAAGTGCTCTTGAATTCTATTCACTAAATTTCTCGGCCCCGAACTTTATCTATTTTTCGGAAACACTCCAGAACCATTCATCGCCAAAATTTAATATTTATTTTTTCAGCATATTTGACAAATAAATTACTAGAAAATGTAGCAAGCGGTGACGATGTAGAATTCGAATGTTAAAACAAATAATAATGCTATAAAGATCAGATTTATTTCCAATTAACCAATTATCTCTTGTAAATCGTCAACTTATGGGCGTTAAATAAGTTCAAAAATTGAGGATCAGAGTAGGCTGTTCTCGGTCTTGGTCGACCTCCTCGGACTGTTAAAGCACTCAAGAAAGTAAGTTCTGTCATCTCTGACAGTTGCAATCAGGAAACGGCACTTTAAATTGATACAAATGTAGCTAATTTTGTCTAAGTGTCTTGTTTTTGGGGTCAGTTTACACAATTCCACAGAACGATTATCTACGCATTTTTGCAAAAAACATGTTTTTTCGGAAAATTTCTTCCAAAATTTTAGCCTTTGAAAGTCGAATATATCAAAGCAGTCTTTTTTCACAATGATTTTATTTGAAGTAAGTGTGATTTTGCGTAAGCTATTATTTGAATGAAGGAAACTCAATTCCGCAAAACGATTTCTTGCTTTTTTTTGCAAAAAACTGTTTTTTCGTCTAAATTCTCAAAATTTTAGCTTTTGAAAGTCAAAAATATATCTAAGCACGAATTTTTTTCGAAATAATTTTTTTTTAGTAAGTGTGGCTCTGCAAAAGCTTTTATTTCAGTGTAGTTAACACAGCTCCACAAAACGATTTCCAGGCTTTTTGTGCGAAAAACCAGTATATTTCGTAAAAAAATGGCATTTTTACAAATTAAAAGTGTTGATAACTTCAAAAATAATTAACCGAAAAAGTAGAAAATTCTTGCGTTAGAACTAGAAACTTTGCGAGAATAAGCTGATAACATTTTTTCAATTTGGAGTGAATCGATTTTTAGCCAATCAAAAGCCGTTATTATTCTGAAATTTTCTGAAATTTTGTAATTTTCGAAAACAAATTCTTGATTTTTCAAAAATTTTGAACAAAATACTATTTAATTTTTCAATAACTATCAAAGATTTCCAATGCTGAAAAACCAATAACAGCCTAGAATCATGACTCATGATGAGAAATTCTAAAATGTGGCCGAATTTTTATTAATGCCCGGTTTTACAGATAACCGGTAATTGCCTACCAGTTGTCGAAATATCGAAACTTAAATTTGCGTTCAAATCTAAAATATTGCTGAAAATGATAATTCAAAAAAGTTTTGTTTCGCTCGAAAGTTATTAATCGTTAATATCTTAAACATTTTTGGCATTATTTTTTGTAAAATTTATGTCTTTTCACATTATTTGCAACGGTATGTATGGGCATAAATGTTTCTTGAAGTGGGTGGGCTTTTTCGGTTAATCAAGGATTTCTGTTTACATTATATGTTTTAAATAAACTTTTAATACCTATGGTATTATACCATCAAAAAATTACACGGACCACGAAAATATTTCGAATGAAGTGAATTTTCTTCAATTTTTAAAAGTTCTACATATTGATCAAGATTGTTTACAACAATCTAAAAACTATCAATTTGATTTCCAGTATAAAATATGAGGATTTATAGGTCACCAATTGCGTGATCGCGTTTGACCCATAAGGGCCCTGAAAAACGGTCGGTGACCTATAATAGCTTTGAAGAAAAAGAGTCAGACGTGAATGGCCTAGTAATTTACATGAACAAAATAATATTAATTTTTGAGCAAAAAGTCTGCGTACTTTGTTATGGAGTCCATAACTTATAAACAATGTGCTAAGTACAAATTATTCTTGGCGCTAAAAAGCAAATACACCATTAATTAGGCGTGGGCTAAATTGTGGTCAAAAATTCACTTTTCTCTCCTATATTTTCGTTTCCTAGGACATTTTTATGTTTTTATAGGTAATTTGGAGCAATATTTGGACAAAAAAGAGTTTCTGTTGTCATTTTTTGTATCCAAAACATAACGAAATAAATAAAAAGATGAATAATTTGTCACATTTTGGCAACAGTCAGACTGCTGCATTATATTCAAACTCTTAATATTATAAAACAAGTAATAATAATCATTCGTTTTGATTATATATATGAACTATAATAAAAACTGATATTATTTAATAATTATTCCAGGCGAAATACACGCAATAATAACTTTTGCTTTTATAATTATTTAAGGTTTTGATTCATTAAACGCTGTAAATTTTGAAATACTGAAAACGCAAACTACAAAAAATTATGTAAAAAAGTTTCAAAAAAAATAAAAGGAGCTATAAATTTAGCTTGTTTGGCTATCCGTAAAATTTCTTCACTGTTCCTCGTGAAAAATTGAATCTTAAAAATATTTATTCATCTTGACAGGTAAGACTGCTTACCAAATCCTTTTAATCTCCACTGATCTTAATTTGTTTTTGAATTAAATGAATTTGAAAAGGACTTTTTTCGATGTTTTGCGAAATGAGAGGTCTTGTCATTGCAAACTACAATTATAGTAGAACTCACGGGATCACGCAAAAAAAAGTTCATAAATTGTATATTTAAAATCAGTCGTCTTGAAAAAATGACCTCAAAATTCAACTTCGCACAAAATTGAATTTTTACGTGAAAAAATAAAATTTTCGAATATCACAAATATACCCTTTTTGAAAAAGGTGAAATATAAATATAATTACCTCAAAGTTTTTCTCTTTGCCGAGCAGATTAGCGTAAGTTGTTGCAATAAAATTCCAGATAAAATGTAGTAAAATATTAACTTTTCCGTTCCATGACGAATGACTTCATGAGCATCTCGCCAAACAAAGAACTTATAGATCCGTAGTTTTGACAAAAGACGCTTTATGAAATCAGACGTATTAAATGCCGTATTAATGCGGTCATTAACATTCGAAAAAAGTTCTAAATAACCAAAAACAGACTAAAGTATATAAAATGACTAATAAATGAACTAACCTTACCAATAAAACGGAGAGGCTTTTGCCCTAATAATCAGTCTGTTTAGCTGATAGACAAAACGGACAAAACATGCGATTTGCATGATGCGAGAGAAATCCTTACTTACGCGCGTTCTTATTTGATAGTTTTCATGTACTTTACTAATCTGGGATAGCTCGGCTAGCGAGCGGTTCATCTAACCTACACAGCGATCATCTACTGAGTAAAAGCATATACGATGATGATGCAACGTTAAGGCTTACCTACGCAAAACGATGAATCCTTGATTACTGCTCAACTCTGATAACATTCAACTTTGATAATAAAAGTATTTTATTCGAATAAATGCTCTTATTATACTATTGTCGTTTATCTAGTTTGGATATTAAAGAGATATGGCCAACCAAGGGTTTAATCGGTTTCTCAGGATTAGAAATCTGAATTGAAAAAACAGGAAAATACATCTTTGATGAATGTTTAGAGATCAACAAAAATTTTTTAAATTTTAACCAAAATTCCATGCTTCTGATTGGCTAAAATTCGACTTGAAAAAAAATGTCATGAGGGCATTTCGGCGATTTTTTCCATTCGAACATAAAATTTTCTTAAGGTCGGTTTTGTTGTAGATATAATAGGTTCAAATTTGAAAAAAGTGATTTTTTCCAAAAAATTTCGAGAGAAAAAAGACTGTATAAATGTTTGTTTTTTTATCAATTTGAAAATATAGACAGTATGAATGGTTGTTTTCATACCGATTTTAAAATTATTATAAGCGGCAAAATTGCCGTTGTTCTCCTGTAGTTAAAGAAAAAAACGGCATTTTTTTGCTTAACATCTCACAATTTATCCTTAATTGTAGGCTACAATTTGTGGCCCTAGAAATAATATCACGTTGATAACATGTTTTAAATAAATTGACAGCTACTGCTCAAAAATTTAAAATCTGTTGTTTAATTGCAAAGTTAAGCTTGAGACTTTCAATTTGTTTGAGAAATATTTCAGGAAAAAAATCAAGCTAAACATAGGCAATTTCTAAAGCGGTTTTTCATTCATCAGTAGTAGCCGAAAATTATTTATTTTTTCGTTTTGACCGTAATATCCCTTTATTGCTCTGTCGTGAAGATTTGATCCCTCAAAAATTCGGGGATGAGAAAACGACGCGTCATTTGAAAACGAGTGATGAGGAATCAAATCTTTACGATAGAGCAATAAAGGGATATTGTTTCAAAGGCTACAAATTGTAGCCTACACAATTGCTGTACAATTAAGAGATAATTGATGAAATATTTAGCAAAGAAAAGTTTGCTGTATCTTTCGCACTTGAGGCCAGCTTCAAGTATCTTCTCACAAAAGTTAAAATTTGGTTCCATACAATTGGTTCAATTACGGGGTCGTTTTTTGCCACTTTTCTAGCCAAAATTTGTATATGATTCGGCTTTTGAAAACGACTTTTCCGATGGTGTTCTTAGATAGCTCAGACTGAGCAGAAATATCCGAAGAAGAAAAATTAGAAAAAATGGTCCGTATTAGGCTATTTTTCCCAATTTTAAAAATTATTCAGATGAGTCGTTTTCAAAAGCAGAATCATATAAAAATTCTGACTGAAAAAGTGGCAAAAAACGACCAGAGGGACCCAAAATCGATGTATACGAAAGAAACATTTAAACTGACTGCGAAAAAATAGAACGAGTTGAACATTATTTTGAAGCAAAAATTAGCGCATAAATTTATCACTTGTAAAATCATGAATAAAAATTAAGTTTTATGAATTTAATTTATTTTCTCAACGTTTAGATTTCGATTGAACAATTTTCTAGCCCATAGAGATGCATAAAAATGCATGTTGTGTTATTTATTTTATCCTTATGCAGAAATCGTGTAAACATTACGTCAGAACTATGTTCTAAATGAACAAAATTATCGTGAACTGAATTACTTACCCTTGAAATGAGTTACACAAGAAGCAAAGCAACAATAGCTGAATACAAAGAGTATTAAAGCTTATTTTTTTATTGAAACAAGCAGAATAAAGTACGTTCATTTATGAGGATATTTCTTCTTTCAAAACAGATGATTTGCAATTTTATGGAAATAAATTCTAAATTTTTGGCAAGGATGCAGCATAAAATTCTAAAATACTCCAAATCCGGTTGATATCGAATTTTTAATTCCACTTCGTCAAATCCAGCTTTTGGGGTGTCATTATCATTTATGAACTAAACTACTTCTAAGAAAATACCAAATTCGAAATATTACATTGAAAATATGATATTTTTGAAATTATGTTTGGAATATAATATTTTAAATTTGATAATTTGAATAAACTATCTTGAAATCCTGTTTTCGACATATAATATTTTCAAAATTATATTTTAAATGGTATATGTTTACGTGGTATTTCCGATGTCATGTTTTTAACATTTGTTTATCAATACTAATTTTTCTTGTTATATTTTCGATATCATATATTAAAATATTGAATAATGATGTTGTAAATCAAATGTTGAGAATATGATATCGAAAATATCACAGTAAAAACATCACATGAAAATTGTGATATCAAAAATTTGATTTTAATTATTCATATCTAAAATACAATATTCAAAATATCATATTCAAAGTACCATATCTATATTATAATATCAAATACTCATTTGAAAACTATCTGAAAAGGTATCATATGCTTTTCTCAACTTAAGTCCATCTTTAAAATGCTGAACCATTGCCTATAATCAAACTCAAGACAATCACTAAGAAAACATTAGTAGGATTCGAACACGCGCTATACAGATAGTAAGCATTTTTAAGATTGACTCTGGTTGGGAAAAGTATATGTGGAATTTGATACGTAAAATATGGTCCTATGAAATATAAAAGCTGAATACAAATTATGTTTAAAGTTATATTTTTATTGCTATGCAGAATTAAAGTGAGTAATTATTGAGGATATCGCTCTTTCCAGAACGAATGATGGGCAATTTCATCGATTGAAATTCTAAATTTTGGGCAAGGATCAAGCATGGAAATAATAAGATCATAAAGTGTTTCAAAACCGCTTGATTTCAAATGTCTCACTTCTTCACGAAGAAAAACTACAAATTCAGCATTTGAGATGTCATCGATATTTTTGAAAGGAGTTTCTCCGAATGGAGCCGTATATAAAAGGCACCCAATTTGCCAAACGGTCATGCTGTCTTGAAAATATTCTCCAGTTGTTTGACATTCGAGGGAGAAATAACTTTGTACCACAGTTACCAGTTTGCTGAAAATAAAATGTTATCATTAAGTACTATGGAATATTATATTGAAAAAATGAAATTTAAAATATATATTGGCAATTTGATAATGAAAACATAATACTTAAAATATAATATCGAAATTAAGATATTAAAAATATGACATCAAAAATAATATCGGAATATTATCGAAATTTTGATATGAAAATATTACATTTGATAACGTTTTTAATATCATATTTGAAATATTATATTCGATATCTATTGAATATCATATTTGAAATTCAAAACTAATCCAAAATATCAATTTGAAATATCATATTTGAAATATCATATTTGAAATATCATATTTGAAATATCATATTTGAAAATCATATTGAAATATCATATTGTGAATATCATTGATATCATATTTAAATATCATATTTGAAATATCATATTGAAATATCATATTAAAATCATATTAAATATCAAATTTAAATATACATAAATATCATATTGAAATATCATTGAAATTAAAAAATATAAGGTAATTGATCTTCAACTTACAATTTCATCAGATTTTTCAGATGCCCATCAAAATCGATGAATTTGCACTTCAAAGTTACGGTATCTACCAAAACATTTTCATCTTTGATATCACAATGCATAATTCCCTTCGATCTAAGCTTCATACAGTTTCCACCACTTGTATCATAATGTTTTGAATACAGAAACCTCAAGTTTCAAAATCCATCGTCAAATCAAAAGATCGATCGAATTTCAGGGTATTCCATGGCTAAAATAAAGCTATCTCCTCGATCATACCAATCATAAAGTTGAGCGACCATATCTGGTGCAGCTACTGTAGCAAGCGAATGGTACACGATTTCATGCGGGATTTTTACAGATGGTCTTTTGAATTTCTTTCAGCACAGCTCTTCGATTTGTTTCACGGTCAACAGCGCCTAACATTGAAAAAATTATTGGAAAGCTTGAAAATTTTCAATAATTTTATTAAAATTTTTTTGTTTGATGAAAATTCTAGCTGGATTAAAAATGCTAGTTCGATTGAAAAATTAATTCTTTAAAAAACTGGAATTTTTAGAAAAATTCCAGTATTTTGAAAAACATTCTAGTTTTGAAAAATCATACCGTATATGATTCCATTTGCCGATTCTTTAATCAAATTCATGATTTCGTATTTCTCAGTGCATTGATCAGACTTTTGAAATTTAAACATTTTAATACTGTATTATTTCGATTGATGACTTGAAGAAACAATCAACCCAATTTATAGGAAGTTTAAAAATCAAAGTACGCCACCTAGAGTTTTGATTTTCCAGGAAACCGCGACCAGGTGGGATAACCGTTTCAAGCGACCGCCTATCACAACCAATGATATAACCAGCTGTGTGACGTTAATAAATCAACGTGATGTCCTAATACTCTTGATCAATTATTTCAGATTTCCGTTTGATATATACCGGATTTGATTCAATTATCATAATGCATTCGAATTAAAAATTTGATGATTTCACCTCGATCTCACCCCTACGAAATTTTTTGTTGAAAACTTAACATCGTTATTTATCGATATTTTCATGTCAGATTTTGACGTCGTTGTAAATTGTCTCTATCTATGGACTTCAAATTTTTTGGGTCACATTTTAAAATTCTTACTTGAATACAAATATAAATAAGAAAAAAAATTACAAATTGTTTTGAATTCGAAGCAGCATTGCATAAAGATTTTCGTGCTCTCTAGAACATAAAAAACGTTTGACATTTGTTTTCGCGACAAAATCGAATGCATGAATGAGTGCTCATTTGAAACACTGAAATAACTATAAGGGCCTCGGTGCATTTTGACAGATTTGCACTTTTTTGATTTTTTATCTCTCGATGAGCAACTTTTTGGCACTTCAAAATTTGGATGAAAACATTTTCGAACAAACGTTGACACTTTTGAGCGCACTTTGTATAATCTGATTTTCTTCAAATCAATTATTTTTACTTTATAATTCTTCTTTTGAAAAAACACTCAAAAAACGCTCGTTTACTTCCATGGTGTCTAAAAAACAGTATAATTTATTATTATATATTTAGTACTTAGAAGCCCAGCTCGGATTCATTAAATTCCATTTTATACGATTTCTACGTCGAAATCGAAGATTTAAATTTGTGATAAAAAACGGAAAAAATCTAAATTTTACCCCATCGAAAAAAATATTTTTCTGCATGAGTTAAATAAAATAAATTTAAAAAGGTGGATAGGTCGGCTTATCAATTCGGCAAGTTTCGGTGTGATAAAATTAATTCAATTCCGGATAATGAGGGCTTTGAAGTATTCCTGCCGATCCGTAGTTTCCTTAAAAAAAGTATGATTCAGAGTATTAACAAGAGCGAAGAAACAAAACGAAGACATATTTCAATATAGTGAAAGTTGCCATTCCAAATATTTTCAGCTTAGGATTCCAGACAAATTAGTTTGAAAAATTTTGAACAAGAAATGAGGAAATTTTTTTAAATATTTCCAAATAGTTTCGACCGAATATCCCAAAAAAATGTCAGATGATTTTTCAAATAGCATATAAAAAAATATTGGTCACCTAGCGAAAAGTTAAAGTGGCCATTTTGAATAGTTTTTTCCGTTCATTTGAAACAAATACCGTAAAAACAATTTGAACGAAAATAAGGCATTTTGTTATAATGTTCGGAATTTCTTTCAAAAATTTCTCATAATTTGTCGAATTTGAAAAGTTTAATTTGAACTCAAAGTTTTCTTAGAAAGCAATAACTCGAAAATTCTCTAGTCACAAAGGTTGTCTGAAGAATGAAACATTACTTTGGTGGTATATTAAGAAGAATATATACACCCTGTAAAAAATTTTTCATCAAGAACCCATATCCGTATCTGTGAAAATGCACCGAGGCCCTTACTTACGAATACATTATTTAAATGACCATGCTCGAATTCAAAAAAGTTTTCCAACAAAAGCTTTTATAAAAGAAATTGAATGAGTCATATGGTGAGTTAAATTCACGTAGGTTGCTTGTTAATTAAAATTTACTACCATGCTCTTAGTGTATTTGGCTTTTAAATCAAACAAATTTCATGAACCTACAATGCCCGACTTTTCTGTGCATAAAAATAATATTTCCTGTTCTGCAAATCAAGATTTGAAAATTTCTGTGACGCGTATGACGTCATGACGGTAACTTTGTCTAAAAAATATTTAACAGTGTTCTTTATTGATTTTTTCAAGTCCGATTTTGACTTACGTTCAAATTTTCACTTTTTATGGACTTCAGATTTTATAATTCGTAAAAATCCATATTTTTTCTCCATAACTTTTGAGGCACTCTAAGTGGGTGTGCATGTCTGATTTTAATGCAGATTAAGAGGCAATCAGAGTGCAACAAATTGCTTTGGGATGTCTACAAAATGTATTTCCGATCAAATCCTCAAAAAATTTTTTTTCGAAATTTTCGCGTTTTTCGATTTTTTTCAAAGTTTTTTTTCAGAATTAAGTCAAAAAATATTGTTTGTTAAGATTTGACCACTAAAACTTCCAAATATGGGCTAAAAGTAAGCCAACTTTATGTTCATTGTTACTGTGGCTTTCGTTTGAGCATATTTTCGAAAAAATCGTAGCACTTTTTTTCAAAATTTTTCGAACTTTTTTTCGAAAAATCATATTTTCGAGTCTGCATCGAAATTTTCAAAAAAAGCACCTAGAGATCTCGGGAATGTAACAAGGTGTACTTTGAAAAATTTGGGCCTTTTTTTAAAGTTAACCACGGAGGAGATAGATTTTAAACCTAAAAATCGTGAAAAATGGCCAAAAATCGTCGGTTTATTGGTCCGCTAGAAAAGTTAAGTCATTGAATTGAAAATCGCTCTCCTACAAGTTTTAGATTGCTTAATTCACGTATAATGTCAACTTTTCAACAAATTACGATATATGGTCTGGGAGGAGATAGATTTTGAAATTTTTCAAAGTGACCTCCTGTAACGACTATGTGACGATTTGTGTAATCATCAAAATATTAGTTTGGTTTATGATTTCACAAGATGAAGGCTACAAATTGGCATTTTTGGAATTATTAGTAAAGCTTCAGATTTTCCCGAACTAGCTCTGCAAAATTGCAAATCAGCACACCCTCTTAAAAGAACTATAAATAACAAATAGGGTGTCCCCCGGATGCCAAATACAAAGGCTAAAATATATACTAGTAATCCGATTAAGATAAATTGCAATAATTTTTTTTTGTTGATATAGAGAAAAAAACATACGAAAATTTTGTCATGGACATCAGATAGTTTTTTTCGAAGTTTTCCCAAGTCTTATTCAGAATTATTTACGTTGAGGCTCTCATCTAGAGTTTCAAAAAAAAATCAACCGAGATTCAAAATCGGAATCTGTTGGTTTCTTGTCAAGCGATTTGAGTTAATGCAGATATAAAATAACAATTAAATTTTTCGAGTTTTTTATTGATAATTTGTGTTGTACATATATTTTTTTTTCATAAAATCACTATTCTGACACAAAAAGCAAATGATACCTTGTCCATCGAATATGAAATCAATTCAAAAAAAATTGAGAAATTTTGCAAAACATTTTGTTGAACTACAGTATCATATTTTTGCTAGCGAGGAAAGCTTCAGAATGTTACTGATTATACGCACGCTGATTTGCTTTCCTAAAAGGACAAAATAATCACAAGATTATTTAATGCAAGCCAATCAGCAGTCAATAAAAGGCATTCATTTTGATCTAAATATTGTGTTTGTTTGACAAACTTGACGTTTCGGCAGCTGGTTTTTATAATAGAAATATGTTTTTAATTTGTCTTTGATAGTTTTTTGATAAGCTTATAAGTTAGTGTTTCATTTTTTATATTCTACATTGATTATAATTGATTTAACAAACATGTCAGAAGAACAAGCAGAGTTTATTGTTTGAAATGACAATTTTTTTTGCTGATTTCAAAACAAGCATTATTTGACAACACATAAGGTTCTATTTTCGAAAGCGAGGCCAGGCATAGAATGAAATTTGAGTTGTTTATTTACGGAAGGTTGAAGTTGGGCAATAATTAAGCTGCGTCTGCGGTTTTTTCATACCAACTTTGGAGATTGGTTGAAAGAGTGGTGAATGCTCAAATTAATCAGACTCGTAAAAGTTGAAAATATAATCATAATATTTAAGATATATTTATATTTAAGATTTTTTTAAGTCGTAGACTTTAGAAGTTAATCTGTACCCAGACTCGATTTCCGGCAAGTAGTGAGCATTCTCATAAATCGAGCCATATAAGCAAAGTTTCATTATTAACATACAATTAACAATACAATTAAAATATTTTTTTTTCGATCAATCAAAATGCATTTAATGAAGATGAGAAAAAATAAATCCATGATAATGACCTCCAGTGACAGACAAAAGTGCAATAATAATATGAATTTGAAGGTTTATTTATATTTCAAAGTACTGCATAGTAAACTTTAGATGAATTTCCATAACTCTATTTGAAAATAATTATATGGTTTTTTACAAAATCCTTAAGTAAAATGAATCTTAAATTGGTGTGAAATAATTTCATTCCGGTCAAAGTTCAAGGCCAATTTCAAGTACATCGTATAGGCTTGTAAGAACCTTCAAAAGAATTGCAAAGGTCGACATTCTGATGAAAATATTAGCAACTATGAATGTACTGAGCGGTCACCAGAGAGCAAAAAAAGATCAAATTTTTGAGATTTCGAAGGAGGAACCTCTTGAGCGATTGTTGCTCTCTGACAACCTTTCAGTACATAATTGACCCAGAACTGCTAATAATTTCCTGAGAAAGTTGACCCTTCCAATTTTTTAGAGGCTACTTACGAGTCTCTACGATGAACTTTGGTATTAACGGTAAATTTATACAGGGTGTAAGGTTTTTACCTTCTTTTTTCCAAACTGGTTACACTTGATTTCCGCCGCTTTGATTGGTTGTCAGAAGAGTTTTCTCAGATTCAACCAATCAAAACGGCGGAAATCAAGTGTAACCAGTTTGGAAAAAAGAAGGGAAAAACCTTACACCCTGTATATGGTACAGAATATAGGTTTTTTGAAAAGTACTCAAATTGCATATAAAAAACTTTGGGGTTGAACTTCAAACGTTTTTTAGACTTTTTCTCATTACACCAAATTCCGAATAAAATTACGTGACAAAATAATTCAAAAATAAGGTTCGAAATATGTCATTGATTAATCCTTATTTCTTGAAAAATAAGATCACGTGACGTTTTTGGAGAATGCTGTTTTGTTCAAAATTCAACAATAATGTGCTAATCAGTCCTCAAATTCATGGCGTAATTTTAGTTCTACTTGTGTACCTGAATCAAAACCGTATTTCTTAATTTGAAGGTCACATGATCGTTTTTGGACTTTGATGTAATAAAAAAGTCTTTAAAACTTCTAAATAAGCTCTACACTGGTTTACAAAAGTGTTTTAAGCTTTAAAAAAACAGTACTATGTTGGCAAACCTTATTTTTTAAATATACGGTCACGTGATCATTTTTGGGCTATGGTGTAATGGAAAAAAATCTTAAATTTATTCACTGATCACGATCAAAGGTTTTATTTGGTGATTCCAAATTTTTTTTGCAAAAAATAAGTATTGTAATACAGTAAAATTTAAAAAAAAAGCAAAAACGTCACTTTGTCTTGAAGTTTATCAATTTCTTTATAATTGATCTTTTCAGTAATGTTTAAGCGTCGTCAAATGCGATCAAATGGTGATTGGTCACTACTTGCCGGAAATCTAGTCTACGACTTAAGATATAGAATATTTTCAAAAAAAAACGGGGCATATTTCTTCGGACGAATAACGAGGGTTCGCTGATTAATATGAACAAACATTTTTGATAATTAAAAAAAAATATGTGAAAATACAATTATATTTTTGCTAGCGAGAAAAGCTTCACAATTTTTACTGACTTTACACATGCTGATCGGCTTTTATAACAGAAACACACTCATCACAAGCATTAGGCAATAAGCATTCAATTAAAGGCATACATTTTGGGATATATTACTAAAAATAGTTTTAATTGAAAAGTTGGCGCTAAATGGAGTTGGTTTCCCAAGAAAAGATACATTTTGCAATTTATATTGAATATTGTGAATTATAAATGATTGAATTATTCATTTCAGCATTTAGTTCTGAACTACAAGCCATTATAGTATAGCATTACATTTTGTATTTATAATTGATTAAAGGAACAGTCTTTATGAAAACAGAGTTTATAGTTTAAAATGAAACTATTTTTGGTGATTTTGAAACAAAGATAATTAAAGAAAGTTATTAAAGATTTTTTTTTAAACAAGCCATTGTTTGTGCATCATCACTGGCCAATCACAGCTGCTAACAGATTTCAAATAAGGAATTTCAAAAGTAAAAAATGGGTATCGATGTTTTTGACCCATCTTGTAGAGAATTTTTTTTTGGTTTGGTCCATTTTGAGACCTAGGATTTTTTTTGTTTATGTGAAAAATTTTTCAAAAAAAAATTTGGATTTTCGGTCAAATTTTCGAGATTTTACAAGCATTCAAACAGGAAGGGCATTCCGAGCAGATCTTTCAAGATTGGTTCGGTTCGGAAATTTCGGGCCTCAAAATTTTTACAAGATCGGATTCGGATCGGTTTGGACCCGAGTTTGAAAAAATGTGTGATCGGATCGGTTCGGTTCGAAGCCCGATTTGAAAAAAGTCAAGATCGGATCGGATCGGTTCGGTGCTCGGACGTGATCGGTTCGGACCTGCTCGGATTTTTACTATGTTGGAATATATACTGAAATTGCAGTTTGTAATTCTGCGTTGGACTTAAGGTCAGTGAGAACATTTTTGCCATTCCAGGCTAAAGAGATATAAAAATTTAAGGATTTTGGAAACTTATATTTTCTAGAGACTGAGTTAATTTAAATTATTTTTAATTATTTAATTATATCAAAAGTTGCGTAGGCTTTCACGCCGATTTTTGTCATGATATAAACGTGTATCAAACGGCCGCCTTATCAGATGAGATAAGTCGGCGCCAGCAAGAGGTGACAAAATATCCGGCGGCCCTTCTTTTCTTAAGGCTGAGAATCCGCTTTTGCTTTTTTTTTTATTTGCGTTTCATCGGCGCAGAAGAGCAGAAACGCTCTGTTAAACAGTGAAGGCTTTGATTTCTTCGACAAACTAAGCACTTTAGCTGGCCTTGGAAATTTTTCCATCTTGAAAAATTACCGACAAAATTACTCAAAAACTTTTTATAAACTTTTAAAAAAAAAGTTTTCGAAGAAGCCTTCAATAATATATTTCAAAACTCATCATAATATGTTTTTATATAATCAGGAAATTTTGAATGACAAAAAACTGAAACTTTTAATGTCAAAAAAGTTTGTAAACATTTTCGGCCACATTCCAAAGAAATAAAATGCTCGAAAATGCTTGTGTTCAGGGTTTTGATTTTTTTATTTCAATCCAATCCGGGATCCCAAAGGTACCTTGAATTGTTCAAAATCAGAAACCGAATTGATATTGTTTCAAATACAGCCGGTATGGTCGTGATTTAAATTTGGATTGTTTTGTTTATTAACAGTGACAAAATATATCCGCAGAAAATTTACGGAAATTCTTTAAACAAATATTAAATAGTTTTTAAAAAATTAGAACTTAATGAAGAATTAAAAATTTCAATCTTAAAATTCAAATAAAATTAAAGATTCAAATTTCATCTAAAAAAACTTAATTTTGATTAATGACACATATGTGTATAAGATATCTTAAAAATTTTATTTATGACCAAAAGTTCTTTCGTGGTGCCATAGACAACTTGTCACTGCTAAGAAAAGTTGGATTCATTTCATTGAAAAAATTAATAATGCACTTAAAACTTCCGTTTTTAAAAACTGTTAACTTTGATAGACATTTTAAATTGTATTTATGATTTTAAGTTCGAAATTAAATTAAAAAAAATTAAATGTGAAATTAAAAAAAATCTTTACAAAAACTATTTATTTGCTTAAGTATTAAAATTTTATTTGCAATTCGAAAATTATACAAATTTTCAAATTGATAACAGGGGGGTGCGGCGTATAGTTATACGCGTTATAGTTAGATTCCACGCAAAAACTACGGTAAACCTCCGCAAAAACCTATGCATTTGTAAAATATATTTATTCGTTCCTAGCGTGCGGCGTATAGTTATAGGCAAAAAGACAGGGTTTTTTTTTCTAACGTTTCAGGCAAAAGATAGGCTTTTAACCAGATTTTCAGGACCAAGATTCTCCGGTCGGCGCGACAATGAAAAATACACTTTTTTAAAAACATGTTCAGATTGACCAATGAAGTGTCGGTATTTCAAGGAGTTTAAAAACATGTTTCCAAGTCGCTTGAAAATGGGGCAATAGACATTTAAACGATTTTCGGATAAATCTTTTGCGAATTCATGTTTATTTAAAATTAACTTTATTTTCATTTTCAATAAAATTCAATTTATACATTCTAGAGATTTGTAACGAAAAATTAACTTTAAAATCACCAACAAATTCTTACTCTGACCTATTTTAACGCAATTTTAAAACTCTAGATATTGTCCAAATTGACTAATCAGAGCACATTTTCCCAAAAGTACCGATATGTTAGAAAGTACGCGTTATAGTTAGAATTACGCGGCATATTTAGGGTTTTTTGGCGTCAAAACTTTCTAACTATACGCCTAACCCCCCTGTCATAAAATCCCACATGTTGTGTGAAAGATTTTGCCTTTCAAAAATTGAAAACTTCGTTCGGAACAAAATGCAAAACGGCCAATTAATTTTTTTTTCAAAAAACTGAAAGGGTGTTGCCTTGGGTTAAACAAAATAATTATGAATTAATAATTCAGAATTATGTTGGTGTATAAAAAATTTTCGTTGAGAATTTGAATTAACTTTATTGAGAAGCAAAGAATCTCTTTAATTGAAACAAAAATAAAAAAAAACTCCGCACAGATTAATTTCTGGCGGCTTCTAAAGAGCAGTGAATTTCAATTTTAAAAAATTCTACATTTGTAACGTTTCCATGTTTATTTCTTTTCAACTATTACAGAATCAAGAAAATCTCGTTTTTTCGGCATTCAACTGCCCACTAAAAAAAACTTTCAATCCTCTGATTAATTAAATTATCTTTTTTTTTCGCCTTCCGCTTTTTTCGCTTTTTGATACCCCTCGAAAAGGATGCTTAACTTTTAGCGCCCACCTTGAGGTCTTGAACTCCATCGGGCAAAGTTGAGAAGCCAAAAATTTGTGGAAAAAGAAGAATTGTGTCAAGTCAAACTAATTGATATAAACTATTAACAAAAGGCAGCTCCGCCTCGCCTTTTTTGTATATTTATTATATTCATAAATGAAAATTTTATGAAGTGCAAAAAATGCCCAAAACTGCTGGTTCAAGGTGGGGTCATGAGCCACAAACAAAACAATTCTTTTCAATTTATTTCCACTGCAAAAATAAAGCGCCTCGGAATATGTATGCTGGGACGGTTTAACAAAACAATGTATCTAAAATTACCACAGGTATAGCGCTTGAACCGTTTTTTTGTTGTTTAATGTAAACCGGAAAGTATTTTTGGGGATTGTGACACCAGCAAAAATGCGCCATAAGCGTTTTTTGGGCAACAGTAGTCTATGGTCACCCACGAATGCTGCTAGAGCAAAAATACATTAATTTTTTGTATTTTTTCGCCGATTTTTGACGCGTCATGGACGTAAATTGCTTTTCTCTCACATCTCCAAATTTGCTAATTTTATTTTCTTTAAATTGTACCTTTTTTTTCTGGTGTTAGTCTTGAATATATGAAAGTTTAAAACAATTGAAGCCTAAGAAAGTTCTGATTTTGTCGGAATTTTGGCCAAAATTGAAGGATTGCCAATTTGGTATGATTCAAAATATTCGCACTAAGCTGGTTTTTTAGAAAATTAAATAAATCTCAAAAAAAAGCGATAATGGCCACATTTTGGCGAAATCGCACATTCAACAATATTGACAAATCTTATAATTATTGAGTGTAAAAATCGTGAAATTGCGTAGTTTTTTTCGTCGATTATCGGGCCACCTCTGTAATGGAAACTTTTCCGAAAGTTCTTTTTTAGGATTATTATTAAATTCGAAAAAAAATATTTTTGAAATCCGTGGATAAAAATAAAACGCCTTTCTGTAAAGTCCGCATTTGAAAGAAAATTATCCGTCATTTTCTGAACATAATAATTTGAAATCAGTAATATATAATCCTTTTATGAAATTTAATGATTAAAAAACACGCTTCTAAAGCAGTATTTTGAATTATAGCTTCACGGTTGCGCAAAAAAGTATCCCGATCCGATCAATATAGTCCGATCAGATCGGAATTTGTGTGATCGGATTGCATCCGGGTCGGATCTGCTCGGAAAGCAAATCTCAAAAATTTGAGAGATCGGATCGGTTCGGTTTCGGGCCCGATTTGAAAACAACGTGATCGGATCGATCGGTTTCGGAAAAAAAACCCCGATCGTCGGTTTGCTCGGGACCTGCTCGGTATTTTCGAAGCAGATATTTTAGCTCGGACGCCCATCCCTGGTTCAAAACCCGGATCTAGCGGACCGCGTATGAAGAGCTAGAGCGACTAATTTTTTTTGGTTAGTGAAAATTTAAAGCGTTTTTTAGGAAACTGTTTTTAAGGATTAGGGTCGGCGACTATGTGGTCGACCCTTAAGTTAAGCGTCAAGTTCAGGATTCAATTTCAAGTTCAAATCGTAGAGACTTGAAAATACCCTCAAAAAACCGGGAGGGTCAACTTTTTGTGAACGTATTAGCAACTATGGGTAAATTATGTACTGTAGGTCGCTTAGAGAGCAAAAACTGTGTCAACACTCAGGTCAAATTTTCAAAGTCATCGTATAGACTTGCAAAAGTTACCCTCAAAAAGATCGGAAAGGGTCAACTTTCTGATGAACTGTATTTCAACTATGGGTCAATAATGTACTGAAGGTCGCTTAGAGGCAAAAACTTTTTTTCTACGTAGAAATTGACCTTGAACTTTTGACCGCTTATTTAAGGTCGACCAACATAGGTCGCCGCCCTAATCCTTAAAAACCGTTTCCTAAAAAACGCTTATTTTCACTTGCCGAAGAAATTAGCGCTCTTAGCTCTTCATACGCGGTCGCTAGATCCGGGTTTTGAACTGCTCTCGGGTAAAATCTCGTAAATTTGATCCGAAAAATCAATTTTTTTGAAAATTTTTCATAAACAAAAAAATTTCTACGTCTTAAAATGACCAGAAAAAATTCCACAAAATGGGTCAAAAACATCGATACCCATTTTGACTTTTTGAATATTCCTTTTCAAATCGTCAGCACGCTGTTTGATAAAGTTCGTACATAGCATTCGTGACTTCACGATTCGTGAGAGAAGGATCCCCGAAAATAGGATTTTTTTGTTTTTATAATAACATATTGATAATTTCAAAATAAGAATATTATAGCGAATAAGCTATTTAAGTTGTAATGCTCGTGCGTTGAAGCATTATAATGTGATTAATCATACGGAATCAGGCCTGGCCAAAGGCCAACCAATTTTGTAGGGCTTTAGGCTTGGCTTGCTTGGTCATTGCCAAAAATTTTAGAAGCTTGCGTGCTTCCTAGCTTGGCTTTGAAATTAGCTTGGCTTGAATCTTGGCTTAGATTTTGGCTTGGCTTGAATTTTTTTTTATGCTTTGACTTTTTGCTTGCTTGATTCTCTGGCTTGGCTTTATTTTCTGGCTTGATTTTTTGGCTTGGCTTGACATATTTTTTTTAACTTAACTTATTCTGACCACAAATATGACTATAAAAGGGCGTGAGTATTTTGTCACAACAACCACTTCGAAATTTACGAACATTTACGAGAATATTTATGAAAAGACGGCCGAGACCTATGTATTAAAGGGATGGCTTTTATGTGGGTTTTCCATCTTTTCGTAGGTTTGGGAAAATATAGGCAAAGAAAATGGGGATTCAAAAATCAAGTGGGGATGATCCCTATACAAACCTGGGCTTGATACTCGAAAAAATTTGGCATATTCGGCGATATGACGACAAAAACACACTTCTCAGCTAATCAGGGCCAAGGATATTAACAAAAAGTGTGCGTAAAGGGTTAAATAACCATATTTTATGAAAAAAGTGATAAAATCACTATTTAACCCCCTCACACCCAAACGCCATTGCGGGACGCGAGATTTTTAAATCCCCAAAACGAGATACAAATATAATCCACAGACTTTTCATTCAAATGGTGTCATAGATAGCGTGTCCATTCATTAATTTTCGACATATAGAAATGAATGGGTGGATTGTTCCGAAACTTCTTGGGGCGCGAATAATATATTGCCAAAATTGGAAAAAAAAAATTGGAAAAAATTTTTTGCGTAGTCACGTGATCAAAATATAGCGATTTCTTCGGTTTTTCAGTATTTAATAATATAAAAACAGATGCCAAATCGGTATAGTATTTGATGTCAACGTCACTTAGTAATGAATTAACACACTTTTTGGAAAAAAATTGGGAAAATTATGATTTGGCTCCCAAACTTCGATGTTCGAGAAAAAAAAACGTAAAGTAAGCAAAAAAAAGGGGATTGCCCATTTGACCACAAAATTCTGGTTCAAGTCCAGCCAAAAATCAAGCCAAGCCAAAAAAGTCAAGCCACAGCCAAAAATCAAAGCAAAGCGCACAAAATCAGCCAACTGTTCTTGAAATTCAAGCCAAGCCAAACTAACAGTCAAGCCATGCTTTGAAAAATTAATTTTGTAGGCGTTTAGTCTGTCGGCCTTGGCCTTGATCAAGCCACGCAAGTCAAGCCAAGCCTGAAATCGAACGCCAAGCCGATGTGGCCAGGCCTGCATACGGTATGATGATTGCCTGTTAAAGGGATCACAAAAAATTATCACAAGATTATTGAATTGGGAGCTAATCAGCAGTTAGTGAACTGGCTCCCCACTCCAGTTTTAAGGCGGGTACTCTCCGCAAAATGGATGATAGGTCTTAGGATCCTTAGGCTTTTTTACTGAAAGAAAAGACACATTTTTAGCGACCCACAGCGGAAATATTTTACTAAAACAAACTTTCTGTTTATTTAGATGAAAAGAACTACCAATTTCCAAGTCATCTTGATATCAAAAATGAAAAATCGTAGTATTTACTTTGGCACCAAAATGAATTTTAAGTTTTACCGTCAGCGCTCCCTCTTGGTGAGCAAACCGCTGCGTCAAAAAACTGTGAGATCCCCACCAATGGACATTTTTTGATCGGTAAGTTATTATATACATTTTTCAGCGGCAACTTTTTTTTGCGCGGCAGTACCCCCTTAAAACGGACGAATATGCTTTTTTCACAGCATGACTTAAATATTGGAATATACGTCAATATTGAATATATAAAAATTCAGTTTTCGCGGTTTTTGAAATCGACTTGGAAATTTTCTGTAGTGATTACAAATTAACGTTATTCTAAAAAACAGTATGTTATGGTTTATCCTTCGCGAGGAAGTTCGAAAATTATTTATCTTACGATTTGTTTATTTGCTTTGAATTACTTATTTCATTTCTCGTGGAATGTCTGTTTAATCTGGCCTTTAAAACATTGGCTCTTTTTTTGCTGAAAATATGATACATTTTTGGTAATTTGAACAAAACATTAATATTCGATTACGCGACTTCTGGTCGTTATTTGCAAGATTTTTGGCCAAATTTTTAAAAATAATTCCGTTTTTGAAACAAATCCATCCAATTACCAATTTCTAGATAGCTCAGACTGAGCTCAAATATCTCGTTATATAAAGAATCACAAAATTGGGCCAAATCCGACCATTTCTTCCAATTTTTTTAAGGAAAAACTTGATAAACAAAAAAATTTCAGAAATCTCAGAAGAAAAGATAAAATAATTGGTGCGATAGAATCATTTTTTTGTTATTATTAACAAGATATTTGTGCTCAGTTTGAGCTATCTGGAACATGTAATCAATAAGTTGTTTTCAAAAGCCGAATTATATAAAAAAATTTGGCCAAAATCTAGCAAATAACGACCAGGAAGTCGCGGTTAATCGAATAATAGATAAAATATTATTCATATATATTAAGTTAATATGATAAAGGTTATATATAAGTTTTAATAGACTAAAACTTAACGGTTACTTGCCTATAATATAGGAATATTAAATTCAATATAGGAAAACAGTGTATTGAAATGTATTGCTTGTCGAAGAAATTATCATCGTCACTTATAATACGATGTTGATTGATATGAAAGGATTAAAAAATCATCGCAGTATTATTGAACGCGAGCTTATCAGCATTCACTGAAAAAATTTTTAATTACTTCTGCCATAAAGGGCCATATTCGTTTCTTGTAAGAAACAGATCCAGTTTTTTTGAATACAACGTCAATATCCCTTATCAACTATTGTTAATATCCCGGCCCTGATTAGAAAAAACGTAGTGTGTTTATTGGTAGTAGGGCCGGGATATTTCCAAAGTGTCAATAGGGGAATTAAATATAGAACATTTAGTTTTCGCGGATTTTTAATTGAGTTGCATTTTTTTTGTGAGTTTAACAGCCAATATCAGTGTTGAAAGATTTGGAATAAACAGAAATCGAAACAAAAGTACTAATTCTTAGACCTTCATCTGAGGCTCGATTACTTAGTTTTGCGGAAAATGCACTTTCATTAAATTTAAAAAATGTAATTTCTGCATAAATATGAAACCCGATTTCGCGCTCAAAAAAAATTCAATTTTCGATTTCTATTCATTCAAATCTTCGTACACTGGATAATGCTGTTTAGCGAAACGTCGAATAAAAAATATATCTTTGATTTAGAAATACTATAATAGCTTTATGTCTCGAAAACCACCGAAATATATAAATTGCTAAGCTAGTTACTGCTTACCGTCAAATTTGTTGGAATTCAATGTTTTTGTCATGAAATAAGGTCCGATGCTGACCAAAATCTCAAATTTTCTAGTGTCATAGGCAGAATTACCAGTAGCAATAGAGAAAATATAATTAAAATATTGTTCGAACTTTAATACAGTTTAAACTAAATTATTCATTTTATGTTTAATTATTTTCTTACATAATGCCGTAAATTACTTCTTCTCGTCTCATTTTCCGGCATAACTCGGTGACGATTCACTTCAAATATTTATTTTAGGGCAAGTTCTTCTTCTGCGCTCCTCTACTCCTTCTTGCTGTTTCTTCTTTGAGTTACAACTTTTGAAAATTGTCTGCTTTGAAATAATTTGCTCAAAAAAAGTCTTACAAACTGTTTGGAATTAAACACAGCCTTGCCTGGAGCATATAATCGCTCTTCTAGTGCATAAAAAAAGTTGGCAAATGTTATTTTGCAACAAAAATCGAATGCGATGAAGGGAGCGTTGACTTAAACACTAAAATAACTTTTACTGTAGAATACATATAATAGATGACCATCGCACAGAATTCAATTTTTTGTTCAACGACAGTTTTTATACAAAAATTAAATGAGTCATATCTTTGCGGAACGGAACTCCATTCTTTAAAAAACGCTTACTATCTCTACAGCGCGTTGTTCGAATCCACTGATGTTGTTTAAGTGATTGTTCAGTGATTGTTTGTAGCAGATTACACACCGATAAAATTCAGTGGTTTCGATTATCAAGACCCTTTCTTTAATTCCTATTCATATTAATCACCTGAGACGACGATTAGTGGGATATCGAACACGCGCTATAGAGATAGTGAGCGTTTTTGAGATGCGTAGTTCCGTTCCCGAAAAGGATATGGTGAGTGTATAGTTCGCTTGGGTTTATTGTTAATTAAAATTTACTACATTGCTGCTGACACTTGCTTTTTGTGTGTGTTTGCTTATTATCGAACAGTTTCATAAATTAAGAATGCCTACACATCTTTTCCGCTATACTAGTAATAGAAATGTGTCTCCGTCTTTATCGCATCAAAGTTTTGAAAATTTCTGTCACGCGTTGATAACGCTGAAGTAGTTTCTGAGCATACTCGTTCGCAGACTCTTCGAATCATAAATTTGCCTGCCACCTCACGCCGCGTAACTTTTTCTCTGTAACTATTTCTATTGTATCACCGGAGCATTAAATTTTTGCCAACAAAATTTATCGTCCCTTTTTTAAATGCGGATT